>NDGM011028755.1:0-11043 GCA_002564305.1 Octomys mimax
AAGCTTATTATTATTACCCTACAACATAAGCAGTTGAGCTTAACCTCACTATCTGTCTGAATAGTAAACATCTTAGACATAACACGGAACACGTATTTTCTATCAAATATTGATGTGTTAAAGTTTAAGTCCCTACAGAATATGAAGAAGAAAAAATTAAAAAATAGGAATAAACAATTACATATATTCCAAAGAAATTTAGAAATCTAACCATATACAGCATTGTTGCATGACAGAAAGATTTGTTCTAATAGTGTTTGTGGACATGATGTCATGTCTACATCTTGTACTATGGATAACCACTAAGAAGACAGCAATATGCAATGTGTTAATTTTTGAAACTGTCCTACTAATTGGTTTTGAAACTGTCTCATTGCTATTTGTTTCTCAATAAAATTATTTCAAATTATCTCTATTTGTGAGATACCTTATATGGAATGAAAGTTTTGGTTAAACACTAGATAATAAGAATTTTGAAAGCTTCAGAACATGTTACACAAATAGGAATGATCAATGTGTAATAAAAATTTTTAGTCTTATGTTTTCTAATAAGAAGGATATTATGACATGAATTACATGAAAGATCTGAGAACAAATAAAGACTTTTTTTTAATTTATTGACCTTTGGAATCCATTTACATTTGTGCAAAATAGGTTTAAGGAGAATGAGCCAATTAAAGATCTGTGTATTCAAATATTGAAGTCTCATGTTGGAAGATAACACATAGTGTGCCCAGAGAGAACTCAAACATCCTTTTCCTTATTTATTCACACACATGCACACACACACACACACACACACACACACACACACGAATCCTTTTTCTTTGTAGCACTGACAAATTTATTTGAGAAAGTAAAAGTGCATAGAGGAGGAGAAGTTGCCTCTGCAAAGAAAGCTTGCTTCCAGTAAATAGAGAAAAAAGCAAGAGAACACCCTGGAGAAAGCAGGGAAGAAAGTCATGATAGCCTACACTCCTTTGGTAGTCTGTATTTCAACCTCACAAATATTCTATACAAATGAATTCTATGAATATTCTATAAATATTTATTATGTGCTTAAGTATTAAAAATTATTGTGAAAATTAGATACAGTTTTCATTTTCTAACAGCATAGATGAAAAATTTATTTTAATGACCTTATGGTAAGTACATATTTTTTAACTAATCATTTCATTCTATATAAAGACAAGTTGACCAGACTTTTCAAACAGGTACTTTACTTTGTGCTAGTCAAATTTCCTAAAACCCTTACTTTCTAGAAGAAAAAAAGATATATTTGACAAATTAATGTTATATACATCATATTTCTAGGTTGATCTAGTGTGGTCTCTAGATTGTAGTTTCTGATTCTTAGATTGATACACCAGCTTTTTTCTGAAACCTTAGTCTCATCCAATAGTTATGGGATGTTTAACCTTGGAAATACTATTATTATTTTTTCCAGTACCAGAGATTGAACTCACAGCCTTGCACTTGTCAGGCAAATGCTTATTCTACTGAGGTCTCTCCCTGACCACCAATAATAATATTTATTATTATTACTATTATTATTTTAACATTCATCTAGTTGTTCTTGGGGTTTAGTGGGTTGTATGTCTATGTCTGTGAATAGCAAAGTTTTGCTTTCATGGTCATAGTCCTTATAGGAAGGCAAAATAACAAAATAAAACAAAGCAAAACATCTCTGCTTGGTACAATATTCTCTTCAAGGAAGACACCACATAATTTAAGATAAACATTGTGTGCTGCCATTCCCTGCAGATCTTCACAATTTAGAACCCATTTTAACTCTTCAAAGGTCTAGTCATACAGCTAATATCCCTGAACTGGACCATCTATTTTAATGTTTTTTTTCTCAGTTATATATTCACTTTTTTATGCCAAAGTATGCTGAAATAAATAACTAAACAACTAAATGAACAGACTATATTTTTAGGTACAAGCCACAATCGCACCTAACAATTCAATGAAAAGGAATATAGATTATCTAGCTGGAAAATTTCACATCACAGTTCCAATTTTCATTAGCAACTAAATTAAATCACATTTTTCTTAATTTTGTGAATAATTTCCTAAGCTATTTCTTTAATCTGACTGTGTAAAATTGAGAATTCCTTTGGTCAAATATTCTGTGCTAGTGTTAACATCAACAATTTTGTAGTATCTTTTAACCGAAAGCATTTATACAACGAAGGGATCAAACTTTAGCCTCAGCAAATTTGGTCTAATAGTGAGAAGTAATGATTATCGTTAACATGGTTCAGAAAAATCTGGTTCAAATCTCAACTTTAGTGTTAAACTTTTTTTTGTAGAAAGGTTACTTCCTTATGTTGTATTTCCATACTTACAAAATGAGCTATAAGATATATTTATTGAAGGGCGGAGGAGATAACAAACTGAAGCCTCAGACTATACTAATAAATCATTAAGAAAGAGCAAAATACAATAAAGCTAATTAAAGTAGATACTATTGAAAGGAAAATTGTTGACAGAAAACAATTTTTCAGTTAATTACAGTAGGTAAAAAATAAAATAAAGTATAGGGAAAGTAATCTCTATGGAGCACAGATACAGTTGAAATAAAAAAACATAAATAGGTGGAGGTAGAACACAAGTAACAAAAAATATTAAAAGTTGTAATTCAGAAAAACATTCTTAGTGTGTGAAAATGTATGCTATATTTCAGAAAAGTTCATGCAATTGGAGTCTGTTAAATCATTGCCCTTTGTCCCCCCAAAAAAGTCAGAATTCTTTATAATTAAATTAAATTCAAGAAGAAGGCAGGCTCATATATAGCTATCAGTAGAAATTCGCTAGGAAAATGTTATAACCATACCCATTTGTTTTGTGAGTAATATTCAGGTGTTCAAAGTTTACAGTCACATACTAGAGAATAAAAAAAGTATAATAGTTCAAAACTTTGTTAATAAAAGGGCCACGAGATAGCTCAGTGGAATCAGTGCCTTATTAGCCAACAGCACGGACTGGGTCCTATCGGCGACACCACATGCCATTCAAGTACTGCCCCCTGGCGTGCTGAGCTGGACAGTAAGACTGGGCATGGTTGGGCATGCCTATAAGCCCAACTCTAGGGAGGTTGAAATCTTACAGGTTAATCACTACAAGTCAGAGATGTATAGTGAGATCCTGTACTAAATACATCAAAAAATAAATAAGTAAATAAAATAAAATAAAAAATTTGTTAATGAAATATAGCCAAATAAGCAACGATTCAAAATTTAACCTAAATCATGACAAATATTGATGTATTACATAGTAAACAAAATTATTTTAAACATCTTGACAATGTCATTTTAATAATAAATTGATGATTAGGAGCTTTAGCCACAATTAGATTTCACACTGATGCAGCCTCCTTCAAAACTCTCTCAGTGCATGAACTTATGATTCAAATATTACTAAAATATATTACACAGTGGTTTCCATACCAGTGAACTACCTTGAGAAAAATATAATTATTTTAGGCAAAAGTGTTTCTTTTTCTTTATATTATGTATTTAGTAAAGGGCTTACAGTGTCTCACTGTGTAGTTAACACACATAGTGATTCTATAGTTTTTAACCTCCCAAGTGCTGGGATTACAGGATAGTGCCACCATGCTGTCTCAATCTGTGTCTTGGTGTGCCCTGGGCATGGGGACAGCACGGCTTGTGGTGCCTGTGATCAAATCCCTGTCCCTGCTCTCTACCAAGCAGGTGCATTAGTCCACTAAGCTATCTGGTTGGCCCAAAAGTGTTTCTTATATAGAAAGAAACATCAGCATTTCAATAAGTAAGATTATTTTGCCTCTTTAAATACATTGATGCTGATATTTTCCCTTTTGAAAGTAAACGTAGCATATATTTTGTGCTATTTAAATGTTTTTGTCTTACCTAAACATTATATAGATAAGTATCTGTTAATATATACACAATATTAGTAATAGCTCTTTGTGGGTTAACATATTCTGAGTGATGTTAATTTTTTATCTTTGCCATATTTTCTAAATTGCTTTTAATAAACATACATATTTTTTACTTCAAAAGGATTAACATTCTTTCAATAGTATTTTTTAAATGGTATTCATTCAAAATATCACTGCCTAATCTATAATAGCTTGGTTGTACATGAAAATATATATTTGTGCACTATAGTATAAGTAATCAATTTGATTATAACTAATATACACTGTTCATGTGCCTTTTACCACTACAGTGTCATATCTTATTTAGCACAAGGTTCAACCAAAGAGACTTTTGTAAAGTAGCAAAATAAAACCCTGCATCAAAAATACAAAGAATAAGGGCCTGCCTGATAGCTCAGTGGACTAAAATGCATGCTTAAGCAGAGTACAGTGGCTGGGGTTTGATCCCAGGTGTGACGTGCCAGCCCTGCCTGCAGGGCGTGTTGAGAGAGTAATTGAGAGTAGAAAGAGAAATAGAAAGAGCAAATAAAATCTGAAAGGTACAATACTGTGAAAAGAAAAGAAACTGCTGAAAGGGAAAGAACAATTGGAATGAAGGAAAGGAAAATACACACACACACACTAGCTACTATAATTGTACTACTACTTTCTATCGTTTATTGAAAGGATTATTTTAATGTTTCATCTTTATACAAATTTTACATGCTTTATCTGATAATCTGAACAACTACTTTGTTTTTTTTATTTTTTAATTTTTTTGGTGGAACTGGGGATTGAACTCAGACCCTTGCACTTGCCAGGCAAGTACTTATTCTACTGAGCCATCTCCCCAGCCTCTGAATAGCTACTTTGAAGACAACAACATGTAATATAACAACCATTATTGTATTCTTATCATCTTGTTTTTAAAAATTCTGTATTGTTTTCAATGCTTTTTATTATTTTTTATTCTCTAATATAGTTAAGGGAAGTGAGGTTTAATTGGCTTATGTTTTCCTTGTATAACTGGCAGTCTTCAAGGCCACAACATTATGGAAGGAAAGCATAGAGATGCAAAGCTTCTGAGTTCATGATGACAGTGAAATGCAGAAGGGAAACATTACCAGAAACAAATGCATTAGAGACTATATTTATAATCCAATATCACTTCTCTATAACCACCAAAACACCTAGGAGGGTACTTTAGGAGTCTGTTAATCTGGTAAGGTCAACAGATCAAGCTCAATAACAACAATCCACCTCATTAGCTTCACATCTAAGCATATCTCTTTACACCATACTTAATCTGCAGATAAAGACAATAGCAGTTGAAAATCCCACTTAACAAAATGCAATCATCCCATGTACAATCTAAACATAACAACTTCTTCACCAAAGTCTCAAAAGTTCCAGCCTTTTTGTGAACTTCAAGTCTCATCTGAGACTGAAGGCAAACATAGCTCTGAACCTCTGTAAAATTTTAAAGCAAATTACCTAATCCCAAATTACAATGACACAGTGCAAATATTTTCATTCCAAGAGACGCATATGGGATAGAAAATAATTGGACAAAAGCAAACAAAAAATCAGAAATTTCAAGACCTGTAACTCCGTATATGACATTTATGCTATGTGGTGGTAAAATGAAAGCTTCTGAGGGCCTGAACATCCCCACTCTTATGGCCTTGAGAGCTGTCACCTGCAGGATCACTGTTAATTCCCTAGGCAAAGTGGTCATTTATACCATCTCTACATACCTGGAATTTCCACTGCTGCTTTGGCTCCACTACAAAAATCATCATTCATGATCCTCTCAGGGATTTCTTGCCTAGCATTCAAGACGTTTCTTTGAAATCATCAGGAAGCCCTGCTGACTCTATAAGTACTTAATTCCATATGTCAGCAACCTGGGAATCTTATGGCTGATACCAAGTCACAATTAGCAAGCAGAAACAAAAGCCAGATCTCCTTTGGCTAAGATTGCAGCGTTCTGTGAGTGGATGGATGGATGAGCAGAGAGAAATGAATCCTAGAGAACTAATTTTCTAGATGGTGCCTCTTGAGCCAGGGTTTCAAGGGCCTTCTTCTAAAATGAAAGAGTGATACTTTTGCACCCTTGAGCCTGTAATGACTGAGATCTTGCTATATCTGCAATGTCCTTAAAGTGTTGTTTTTCCTATTTTTTAAAAATGGTGTTAACATCTATAGCAACCACACTTATTTTAGCTCTAATTTTATACATTGTTTATTCTGTGCCAAAATTCTAGTTTTTCCAAATTTTAGGAACTCTCCCTTGTCTCCAGTTCTTACTACAAATCTGGCTAAAACCAGCCAACAGCAGCCATACCACAACCTAATGTTGGGCTGCTTGAAAATGTCCTCCATCAGATTAATCTCTGTCTGGAAAAATTATGAAAATATAGAGAAAATGTAGACACATATGCTGCTGGAGTGGAACACACATAACCTCTGGTACAACTGCCAGTAGTCTTTATTCCCAACTGAAACCCCATCAGCCTAGTCTACTGTCTGCATTTCTGTCAGCATTTTGGTCTTCTGAGCTCCAACAAGAATTACACTAATTCAGGTTCTGCTTATAGTGTTCCAGGGTTTCTCTGGCTCACATCTCAAATTTTTCTAAACCTCCCCAGAAAAACAGTAGCAAGTGTCCATACACCACATGACCAGATACAGTCACAATGATTATCCTACTCTTAGTAATTATTTCACTTGAGATATAAGGCTAACAGTTATGTTATTTCATCTTGTCAATGTCCTGTTACTTACTGTGTAGCCTCCATTCCTTGACCATCTGAAAAGATATACATTTTGAAGGTCTTATTTAGAGTCAGCTTTTAAGAAATTACAGACAATTAGTTCCCCAAATTCACAAATTTTTATTCTTTTTTCCCCTGGACCCCTTACAGTTATTGACTTTATAACCTGTGGTTCTTGAGTTTCCAAATGATGTTTCTGGGTAGTGGTCTCTCATGATGGCTGTTTTGCTGTTCCCTGACCCCCAAAAGCTGACTCTTTTTCCCAGTAAAAGGCTTAATGTGGTGTACATTGTTTCAGTTTTATCACACATAAATGTTAACACTTGTCATGCTATTTTTTATTTTAAAGAGAACAAAAGTAGATGAAACATCAAAGACAACATAGAATTTGAAAAAGAAAGCAAAAAAGATAGGAATTCAATAATGGTTACTATACTGCAAACTGTTGTCTTCAAAGTTGTTCCTCAGACTACCAGATATAAGAATATAAATTGGTCAGAAGGATTGGGGAGATAGCTCAGTGGTCTAAGTGCCTGCCTGGCAAGTACAAGGGCCTGACCTGGTTTATTCCACAGTACTACAGGCCGTACTGCCCTAGAAATCCAGGCAAGGTGGTGTACATCTGTAATTCCAGCACTCAGGAGGCTGAGACAGGAAAATCATTATGAATCTGAGCTGTTTAATGAGACCCTGTATCCATTCGATAAATAAGTAAAATTTAATTTTAAAAAATTAGTCAAAATAAAAATTTTAAGCATTAACCATTTCCTTTAACAGACCAATGAAAATTGGTATTACAATCATCCTACCTGCCTTGTGTATATATGTATATTTATCCCTTTTTTTCTTTCTTTCCTATTCATACTTCCAAATGGTAATTGTAGAACATACACAAGCTCTGAGCTGCAAAATATGATGAAAATGATTACTTCAGTCAAATGAGCATCACCTCTTCCTCTGTGATATTTGCTGGTCTTCTATGAATTGAAGCTTGTATGTTTGCCTGAGTTGAAGGTACCCTATATCGTAGTTGAGGTGCTTCTGCAAAGGAAAAGGGAAGGTTCAGTGGGATTATTTAAAAGTATAGATAGTGCATAAGAAAACACTACAGGTCTTCACAAATTTGGAACAGGGTTTTATAGTTATAGGAAGATGTATGTACATAACAAGGGTACCACAAACCTATTTGCACTTGACCTTAGACAAGTGGAGGGGGTGTGCAGGAGCACAAGCATGGCACTAAAGCTGTCTTATCCTGAAAGGCAGGGTTGCCTAGGCTGGAATGGCTTACTTGCAATAAAACTCTCAGTGATACAGATGGTATTTGAATTGGAACACACTTGGAACAGATGAGATGAGCTTCTGAATATTGCACAGCTTTGGGGTCCTGGCATGGTCAAGATTCAGACAACAGTTTTACTTGCACTGAGGCTTACAAATCTCACTGTAGAACTGAGAGAATTTGTGAATGATGCAGCTGTGCTGCAACTAAATGGATCACTGTATGTTTCACTAGATGGATACTGTTTGAGGCACTGATAATGATATAGGGGATGAAATACTCCCCATGTGCTAGATGTCAAGTGCACCATGTCCCAAAAATGAAAGAATGAAGTCTCAGGAGCAACAGATTAGCAGTAGGAAAAATTAATAAGAGAGACAACCCCTGAGTGATAGGAAAGGTCCCCAAAGTGTGTTGCTAACAAGTCCACTTCTCAAAGGAAGTTTTTTAGAGCAAAATCTTAGACACAAAATCATGAGGTGGGTACAACATCAGTAAGAACTATGATCAATGAATAAGATTAGAGGTATAGCCATGTAAATAATAGAGAGCCAATAGATAAACAAGTCATATATCAAGTGCCAAGAACAAAAAGATTTTTAGGAAGGGATGGATCTAGATCCTTGTCATACACCCAAGTGGCTGATCAATCTAGAACTTATTGAACCAGGTGATACCAGTTATAGTCTAATTTTTAATTTGTTGTTTATCCCTCTGGGACACATGTCTGTCTGGTCATTCCATATTTTTCCTGAGGTCTGACCATTGACAGATGCACCTTCAGACACAGTTGTAATGCATTCTCATGCTCTGCACTGACTCCCACGAAGGCCTAGTCTTATCTGACTGCCTATAATCCCACTACCCAACTTGGCTGTCTATATTATTATTCATAGGAGTTCTTCTCCCTTAGGCATTTCCTAATCCAATGAAGTGGACAGGTGGGAATTAACAGTCTCAGAACCCAACCTGCTACCTGCATTGCAATAGGTGATGAAATTTGGACTGATTCTCATGATTCTGTGGTCATGGAATGTTTTATACTTATATTATACAATTAACACATGGACAACAATGCTTTCATATCTGAAGACATAGTAAGATGAAGTATTCATAGGATTTTTTAAGATTCAAAACTGGAAGCATGGTTGTATTCACATGCACTACTTGTTGGTCTAATATGTCATTCTATCATCTCTTATGGTTTTGATTTCAAAAATAAAATAAAAATCCTAAAATCAATTGTGGTCAAGATATGAATGGTGAAGTAACTTTGGATGAAAATACAAAAAAGAAAGAAAAAGAAAAAGGGAAAAAAGTACAATTCATGTTGAACAAAGGAAAAGTCCAGAATCAAACATATTCTGTATAAACACACTTTTATGATCAATGGAAACTAAAAATACCAATAACTATCTCAATTAAAGACATTTAAACGTTTAAGTACAAACGTGTTCAAACCGTAGCAATTTGTTCCTAAGATGTAAAAACATGAAGAATAGGTGATTGATAATACATTTCTGTGTCAATTCCTGCTTTAAGGGCCTTTTCAAAAAGACACTCAATTTCCATACTTGTATTAAGGGTGAAGAAAGGAGTGATGTCATCACCAGGAGCCCAGTCTGAGATCAACCTACACACTCAAATGTAAGCAGTCTGTGGATGTCTATGAGTCCTGATGATGAATAGGTGGAGCCACATAATCTGGAAAAGTGTCATCCACCACTGAGAGCTGAGGGATATTTCTTTGTTAACTGTGGAAAAAGACTAACTTATTCTGCAGGCTGATTTTTCAAAAGTAAAAAGTGAAATTTTTCTCACTTATAATAAGCAATCCGGGGCTCTCATGACCCCTGCACCCCTTTGGGATCAAGCCAAGGCCCCTGCATGAGTAAGGCTTTCTGTCTCGCACTCAGGACCTCTCCACCCCTCCAGAGCCATCCCAAGCCCAGGCCCAGTGAATGTGAGAGAGCTACTCAGCACCTCTTGCACCCCATGGACGTCTCCAGATCCAGCCCAGGCCTGCCTCTTTAGTGAGACATTCCTCCATGCTCTCGGGACTCCTCCAACACTCCAGAATAAGCACAAGCCCAGGCTCAGAGAATGTGTGGGGCTTCCATGCTCCTCTGCATGCTCTGGACTTCTCTGGATTCAGCCAAGGCCTGACATACAGACCTGGGGTGAAACTTTGCAGCTGAAGTTCCTGAGGGAAGAGTAGGGGCCAGAACCACCCAGCTAATCCAGGAGCAGAACATCTTGCCATAGGTGCACAACAGGTTCACTCCCAAGGGCTGCAGCATAAAGGAGCTAAGCAGAGTATCCAGACCCAAGCCAGGCACAACTGCATGAATTTAAAATTCACAGATCTGTACCTGAATATCAGTAGGTGCTAAGGTTATAACTGCTCTAAAGCTGTATACCAAAGGTCAGAGGACAGTGTTATACAAAAATGACAAAGAGAAAGAGCAAAATGCAATCTCAGACTCCAAGCCCACCTAGAATAAGTGCAGAGGATAATAGCACAGAAGAAATTGGGAATCATACAGCCGAAATGTCAGAATCAATAGTGTCTGAAATAAAGAAATAATAGCAGAAAGATATAGAGAAATCCAGATCAGAAATAACCACTGAAATAAAAAAATCTCTGAATACCATCCGAAGTAAATAATCACATGCAAAAACATATGGAGGAAAGAGGAAATAATCTCTGTGGTAAAATAATTAATAATTACTTCTAAAAAAGACAATGACAGGCCTGGCAAGTGAGTGAGAGGACTCGGGCCATGTGATCCTGAACTGACCCAGAGCACAGGCCCTTCGAGTGAGTGAGATGACCTGGGCCGCAGGATCCTGAACAGACATGGAGCGCAGGCCCGGGAGTGAATGAGATGACCTGGGGCCACGGGATCCTGATTAAACCCAGAGCGCAGATCCTGAACAGACCCAGAATCCTGGCCTGGCGAGTGAGTGAGACCACACGGGGCCCACAGATCCTCATTTCACCTAGGCTGCATGCCCAGCATGGAAGCCTTCAGCAGAACTCCCTGCAAAGAGGCTAGAGGCAAGACCCACCCAGC
>NDGM011028768.1:0-22038 GCA_002564305.1 Octomys mimax
ATTTGATTTGAAACTGTCTCATTGCTATTTGTTTCTCAATAAAATTATGGAAAAAAATCATGGCTTTGTGATTTTTAAAAACAAAGCATAACGGCTGACCATAATGCACAAATTTTGGAAAACACAATTGTTCTACAAGAGTACTATCTTATTAATTTACTTAGTAGGCATATCCTTCAAGTATTATTCAAGTCTTCAGTATTTTAAGGAATGCCTTGTAAATTCAGATTCATACATGTACCAACATACTTCTTGGATAAACTTGGGAGAGATTTATGTAAGTACAGTACTTGCTATTGTTTAACCTATTTGTCCACGATATTGAAAAATTAGTATTGGGCCGGGGAGATAGCTCAGTACAGTAAGTCCTTGCCTGGCAAGTGCAAGGTCCTGAGTTCAATCCCAGGTATCACCAAGAAAAAAAGAAAGAAATATTAGTTTTATAAGGTTTTTTTTGTTTTTTTGCTGAACTGGGTATTGAACTTAGACCCTTGCGCTTGCCAGGGAAGCACTTGTTCTACTGAGCCATCTCCCCGGCACCATATATATTCTTGACCCCCTGACTCAATGATTAACACTGAGATAAAATTTTTATCTATTGAAAAATTTTCTTTAGTGGTTGTTTTGTAATAGTAGGTAGAAGGAAAAAATTTATTGATGCTTATGACTTAAAATTATTATTTAAATTAGTTGATATATTGAGAGCTTTATTTATTTATTTTTTTGTTGTTATTTGGTTCTGGGGATCAAACTCAGGACCTTATGCTTGTTAGGCAGGCACTTATGCTGCTGAGCAAGCTCCACAGCCCTGAGCACTTTAAAAGTATGTATTTTTTGATCTTTTTCTTTTTAAGACAAAGTCTTGCTATGTTGCCTAGATTCTGACTTTGAACTTCTGGGCCCAAGTCATCACTTCTCATTTTCTCAGTGTGTCATACTGCTAATTTAAACTTCGATTATCAAAAAGATAGTAGTAGTATACTTTTTTGTTTTGTTTTCTTGTAGTCTCACATTTCTCTGGTAGGTCTCTTACAATGGTCTTAAAAGTAAAGTTGTAGTCAAAACTGATTAGGAGTTCTTAATTTCATTGTACAGAAAACACATAGAATGCTTTCCTGAGTTTCTGGAAAGATGACACTGTTTTAGCTTTTAAAGTCATGTGGAAGAAGGAAGAACAGTTTCTTTTAAAAATATTTTATAATTTTTATTAAGATTAATTCTATTTTATTTAACTGTTGATAAAATCCTAGCTTTTCTGAAAGGCAATTTCATACTCTATGTCAATAGATGCCTATTTTACCTCCAATTTTCAACCACACTAAAAAAAAACCACACATTTTTGAATTGATAATTACATTTCTAGGAAATAGAAAGGAATAATTATATGGTTTAAAGTGAGAATATAATCTGGAAACCAAAAATGAGAGACATTTTACTTGCTAAAACATGAAAAACAATATTTGTCTAAAAATAATACCCTAAATGAAGAGAAAAACTACACTGGGAAAAATGTTTGCAGTATTCCAAAGGGTTTATTTTATTGATTTTTAAATGGCTCTTAAGCGGTCAACAAAACAAGTGGGAAAATAAGCAAAATACTTGAACAAGTCTGTTAATGCAAAAAAGCAGGGCCAGCCAGATAGCTCAGCATACTAAAGTGCCTGCTTAGGCAGGTGCAGGGACCGGGGTTCAGTCCCCAGTATGCGTGGAATGCGTGCAATCCCAGTGCTTGGGAGGCTGAAAAGAGGAGGATCACTATGAGTCCAGTCTGTGCAGTGAGACCATGTAGACCCTGTACTATATAGAAAAAAGACAGTGAAATATTTTCACGTGTTCATTTACCAACATGAAGAATAAAAATGGAAAGTGTTTTAGGTACCTGTTACACCTGTCACATTTTAATCCAGTATCAGAGGACATGAGAAAATGGGCACACTAGTATACTGCTAGTGAGAATGTAAAATGGAATTTTATTTATTTATTTATTTTAATATATTTAGTATTGGGATTACAGTCATGGGGCACCATGCCCAGTTTCAATCACTGTCTCAGTGTGCCACAGGGATGGAGCTGGCATGGCATGCAGGGAATCAAACCCTGGTCGCTGCGCCTGTGGAATAATTTTTTTAATGGAGGGTATTTTTATTTTTTTGAAATAAATTTTAGAGTTTTACAAAGGGGTTATAAAAATAGCATTCCATATCATGGGTCCTTCACCTAACTTCCCCAATGTTATCATCTTATAAAATTATTTTATAGTATAATTGTCAACATTATTAATGTATCATATTATTGTGGATTTTGTCCAAGTGTTACCAATGTTTCTACGTAAGTGTTTTTCTTGATTTTTATCCAGTCTAGAATCCCACGTTGCACTCAGGTGCTCTGTTGCCTCTAATTAATTAATTTCAGATTCCACCATTCTGTATTTTTCAAAATAAAGATCACACATTGTTTAGAGACAATCTACACAAGAGTTACCAAAAATACTTGCCCAGGCATAAGCATACACAGGTTTGTTAATTCTACATATATGCTTATGTTTGCTTGCAAAGAAGATCATTGGAAATATACACAAGGCTCTGCAAATGTATTCTCTGTAGTACTACCAAATCTATATTCAAAAAAGGAAAATGGTATGTTATATTCATTTACAAGTAGACAAAATGCAAAATATAGTTCACCTGTACAAAAATTAAGGGCAGTTTACACTTTCCAAGGTGAGTGGGGCTCTGTGAGGAAAGCTGGGGCAGGGCTGAGCTTTCATACGTCCTTTTGACTGTCGCAAAATAAGTGAAACATTACTTAAGATTAAAAGAAAAATCACTAGTGTGAACTGAAACATTCAGATAACATTTAGAGCAGATCTTATTACTTTCTGACTATCTTACAAATAAAACCAAGATATTCATTTCTTTTTCTTTTTTTGTTTCCTTTTCTTTCTTGTGGTATTGGGAATTGAACTCAGGACCTTGTGCTTATCAGGCAGGTGCTTATTCTACTGAGCTGTCTCTCTTTCCCCTCCTTTCTTTTTAAACATTAACTAGGCTATATAAATAACATTCATTCCTTCAAAAGAAAAAAAAAACAACCTCTGGTTAAAATTACAATTTACAGTATATAATACTATAGGTTATGACCATAGAAGATGAGGATATATATTGAATGCACAAAGCTCACTAAAAGACATGTTCATGTTGATTCATACTTTTCCACATTTACATTACAGGCATACATATGTACAATCACAAGTATCGTTCCTTTAATTTATAAAAATTCTTCAAACTCTTTTCCATGACCATAACGATTTAAAAGAGCACTAGTCAGGTTCTTTATAGAACATCCCCAATTTAAACTTATCTGGTGTTTCTCACGAATTGATTGAGATTATCAAATTTGTGCGCTCCTTGCAGTGCACCATGGCAGAGTTTCAGTGATGAACTTTGGACCATGTTCACCCGTATTAGTGTTCACAGATTCTTCTTTTTTTTGCGGGGGGGGGGCGGTTTGCAGGAATTATTCCTGTATTGTATTCATGGAGATTTTCTATTTTTATTCTTTTTGTTTAATTTTTTATTTTGTTGGTGCATTTTAGATATATATAATGATGACATTTATCATAGGTACTGAGTACCTATACATGGTATATCTTGCTTTTTCTTTTTTGTCCATTCTCTACCCCTCACTTTGGCCCTCTTCCCCTGTTTATTTACAAAGATTTCATTTCCATATTTTCATTCTAATTATTTTCTTTCTTTTTTTAATTCTTTTTTTTTCTTATCCCATCTTTTCTCTCTCCTGCCCTTCCTTGTTCTACTTTCCATTTGAACATTTTTTTCTGCATTTTTCCAATATCCATTATACACTTTTGTCCTTATACTTTTGGTTTTGCACACCAGAGATACAATACAATATTTGAACATGTGTGTCTGATTTATTTCACTTAGCAATATACCCTCAAGTTGCATTCACTTAGCTAGAAATGTCTCCAGCTTATCCTTTATGGGAGAGTAGTACTTCATTGTATAAAAATTCACATCGTTTTTATCCATTCATCAGTTGATAAGCATGGTTTCCAGTATTTGGGATTTTTCCAATATTTGGCTGTTGCAAATTTCTGTTTTAAACGTTGGTGCACATGTATCTCTGTGGTATGGTGCTTTTAATTCTTCCAAGCATATATCAAGAAGGGGAATAGCTGGATCAAATGGAACCTCTGGTTTTATTTTTTGAGGACTTTCCATGATGAATTCCGTGGTGGTTGCACCAGTCTGTACTACCACCAACAGTGGAGAAGGGTTCCTTTTTCCACACAGCCCCGCCAGCGTTTGTTATTGGCTGACTTCTTGATGATAGCCATGCTTCTAGGGTAAGATGGAATCTCAGTGTTATTTTAATTTGCATTTCTCAAATGACCAGTGATGCTGAACATTTTTCATATTTTTATTGGTTGTTTGTACTTTATCAGAGATATGTATGTGTGTATTAATTTCAGATGCCCAATGTTCGCATGGGGTCTTATTTGAGGGTTCTGATTTTTTGTGTTCTTAATATATTCTAGATATTAGTCCTTGTCTGAGGTTCACTGGCAATTTTTTTTTTGCCATACTGTGGGTTGTATTCTTATTCTGTTGGTGGTTTCTTTTGCTATGAAAAGCTATTTAATAAGATGAGGTCCCAGTTGTTAATTGTGATAGTTCCTGTGTGATCAGAGTTTTATTAAGTCTTTGCCTACACCAATGTCTTCCAGAGTTGTACCTATTCTGTCTTTCAGCAGATTTATTGTTTCCGTTCTAATATTTAGATCTTTGATCTATTTTGATCTTACTTTAGTGCATGGTGAAAGATAAGGGTTTAATATTAATTTTTGGCATTCGGAAAGCCAGTTTTCCCAGCACCATTTATTAAAAAGCCTATGTTTCTTTCCAGTGAAGGTGTTTGGCCCTTTTGTCAAAGATAAGGTGGCTGAGTGCGATTGCAGTTGTTTTTGCATCTTTTAATCTGTTCCATTGATCCTCAGGTCTGTTTTCTTTCCCCTAGTACCATGCTGTTTTTATCACAGCCACTTTGTGGTACAATTTCAAGTTAGGGATTATGAAATCTTTGTTGCCAAGAATTGTTTTTACTGTCCTAGATCTCTTCTAGCTCCAAATGAATTTTAGAATTATTTTCTGTAATTTTATGAGATTTGGCATGGAAATTTTGATTGAGATTTCATTAACTCTCTATAGCAATTTTGGAAATGTGGCCTAATCTACTATATTGTTTCTTCCTACCAAGAATGAGGGATTTTTACAGATTTTCTGATATCCTCTTCAATCTTTTTCAGAATACTGTATTTTTCATTATAGATGTACATTTCCTTCTTTAGGTTGATTCATTTTTGATGCTATTGTGAAAGGTGTTATTGCTCTAATTTTTTTCTGAATGAGCTTGGTGTTTGTGTATAGCAATGCTATTTACTTATTTAGTGCCTTTTTGAGATAGAGTCTCATTATGCAGCTCCGGCTGGACTTGAGCTCATTTTTTAGCCCAATGTGGTCCCAAACTTTCAATGATCCTCTTGCTTCTGTCTACCGAGTACTGGGATTACTGGCAGTCTTGGTCTAATGCTTTTTATTTTTGAGTGTTGATTTTGTATCTAGCTATGCTACTGATTTGACTATTAAAGCTAGAAGGTTTTGGTTCTTTTACATAAAGTATCATTTCTTCTGCAAATAATAGTAATTTATCTTCTTCCTTTTTGTACTATTTTAGCCAAGATGACAAAATTTTTCTACTCAAATGTACCTCAGGAACCTATATTTTATTTGAGGTCACTATTTTTCTGATAAGGGAACTCACTACTGTAAATTTCCCTTATAGGGCTGCTTTCATTTTGTACCTTAAGTTTTGATATGTTTTATTGGTATTGTCATTTAATTGTAGAAAATACCTAATTTCTTCTTTAATTTCATCTGCTGGTTGTTCAGGTGGATGCTATTTAATTTCCTTGTGCTTATGAAGTTCTTGTGGTCTCTTTTGCCATTGATTTTCAATTTCAGGGCTCTGTGGTGATAATATCCATGGGATAATTTCAGTTCCTTTGAATTTACTTAAGGATCTTCTGTGAGCTGGGATGTGATCTATTTTGGAGGCCATCCCTTATGCAATTGAGAAAAATGTGTATTCTGATGTTCTGGGGTGCACCCCTCTATAAACATCTAAATCTATTTGTTCAAAAGTTTGGTTCAGTTTTTATATTTCTTTTTTCTTCTTTTTTTTTTTTTTTTGAAAATGTATTTGGTTGTTGCAGGGTCTCACTACACAGCTCAGACTCATGGTGATCCTCCTGCTTTCAGCTTCTCCAGTGCTGGGATTACAGGTGTGCGCCACTACACCCAGACTCTGGGCGGCTCAGCCTACCCTGAGGGCAAGGCTGGAGCAGCATGTGGTGCCAGGGATCGAACTGTGGTTCCTGTGCTTGCCTAAGCTTGCCCAAGCTTGCCCAAGCAGGTGCTTTAGTCCACTAAGCTCTCTTGCTGGCCCAGTTTTGATATTTCATTGTTGATTTTTTTCTAGTCAGTCTATTTCTGACAATGTGGTATGAATTTCCCCTGCTACAATGTGTTAGTGCTTATTTATCATATCCATTAATATTTGTTTTGTGTAGTTGGGTGTGCTGCAGTATATATATATTTATGATTGTTTTGTCTTACTCTTGGAGTTCTCTTTTACAAGGATGTCTTCTAGATGTAGCTAGCTTTTTGGTTTTGAGTCTATTGCAAGATCCTACCTCTTCTTTTATTAGGGATGAAAAGTTACTATCTACCTGACCAAACACCTGGTTCTTTTGTACTGGCCTGTAGTACTGTTTATGATCTTTAGTCAATCTTTTTCTTAGTATACCAGGAAGAAAAATTGAGTAGAACAATTATGTCACCTTGGCTGAAGTAGTACAATGAGCAGTAACAATAGTGTCAAACACAGTGCAGAAAATGACAAACTGTGGTAACTTTATTTTGCTACATTTAACCATACAAACTAGATTTGTAGTTATAATAACAAGATCTCAAATGAACCAGAAAATTGTATACAGTATGTAAGCCCTCAATATGGCAATTTTACCCATAGTGGAGAAAATTTAAAAGGATTATGGGGACAAATAGAGAAATAGAAGAAGAGGAAGTTATTAGAATCATGACTGAAGAGCATAGGAAGTTTGTGCAAATTCTGGGAAACTGGTGAAGACCGAATGGAAAGAAAAAGGAAGATATAAAAACAAGAATAGAAACAACAACAATGAGGGCCAGCCAAATAGCTCAGCGGATTAAAACGCCTGCAACCAGGCACAGGTGCAGGGGCTGGGTGTTTGATCCCCAGGGCTGTCATGCCAGCCCCTCCCCCCCCCAGCATGCTGAGACAGCAATTGAAACTGAGCCTGTTGGAGTGCGTCTATAAACCCAGCTCTTGGGAGGTTACAAACAGGCTGATCACTGCTAGTCCTATCTAGTAGTAAGACCTGAACACCTTGTAGACCCTTCCCTAAAAATACAAAAAAAAAAAAGAAACAACATACTTTCTAAAGGTCATCTTACTTTTCTGTGAAGTGGAACACTATACACAAAAGATTTGGGGTTGTTGTACATAAATTGTAACATTTCTTTATTTTTAATATTAATGAATCAAGTCACCCATAATCCTATTTCCTAGAACACTTATATGCACACATATTCTTTTTTGTATTTAGTACAGGGTCTTACTACACAGATCGGACTTGTGGTGATTCTCCTGTTTTCATCCTCCAAAGCACTGGGACTACAGGCATACACCCGCCACACCCAGTCTCAATTGCTGTCTCAGCGTGCCCTGGGGTTGGGGCCAACATGGCCTGGCACACTGGGGATCGAACTCTGGCTGCTGCGCTCTGCCTAAGCAGGAGCTTTCATCTGCTGCATTAAAGAATTAATCATTGTACATTAAAGAATTAATATTTTTCTACCCTTTTTATATCTGGCTGACCCAGATATAGTCTTAAAAGGAAAGGATTCTTCCACAGCTTAGAATCTGAGCAGAACCCTCCAATAGGTTGACAGGCTTAGAGCAGTTATTATAACTGAGTCATTGTCTTGTTCTTTTATAATTTCAAATCAGTTTTAAATATACATTTTTTATTTATGGAAATTTTAAAGTATATGAAAATTAAAATTATTTAAATATGTAAAATTCATTTTCCATCACTGTCCAGCAATTAACTGACTAGTCTTAATATTTGGTATCTGTTGCTAATTTTTCTAAAACTATCACTCAAACATGTATGTGTACTGGGATTGCACATACTATTTTGCAGCTATATTTTTCTTTTTTCTTATTTTTGGGACAAGTTCTTACTGTGTAATTGTACCTATATTTCTTGATATCAACATTTCTAAACTCTGAACTGTATTCTGGTTTTGCCATTTTCACCTAGAAGTAGCTGGAAATGTATGATTTATGTATTTTTTCCTAAAATTAGACCTATCGAAGATGATTGCTTCAGGCTTGTTTTAAAAGCGATTTACCATAATTTACTTTTTGACTTGAACATTGTACATTAAAGAATTAATATTTTTCTACCTTTTTCCCACTCTTTGAATTGTAGTGTCTTTAATACATAATATTTCCTACTCCTTTTTATGACGAGGCATTCTGTTTTAAACTTATTAGGATGGCTCCTTGAATCATTAAGTGCAGGAAGACAATTCATCATGCTTGAAATATTTCCAACGGGTTTTGTCACAAGTTTAGTATTAACTTCAGAAAGAACCTTGTATTACTATAATATATGTATTTTTTGTATTTTAGTGTAGGGTTCACAGGGTCTCTACATAGATTGGACTTGTGATTCACCTGTGTTCAGCCTCCCAAGCGCTGGGATTACAGGCACGTGCCACCATGCCCAGTCTCAGTGTGCCCTGGGGACAGGGCTAGCACGGAATGCCAGGGATCAAACCCCAGCCGCTGCACTCTGCCTAAGCAGGTGCTTTAGTCTGCTGAGCTATCTGACTAGCCCGAACCTTGTATTACTTAAAGAAAAACATTTTTTTATTTTGATAGGAAAATAACTAGATGCCTATAGGCATTAGTGAGTTGGGATGCCTCTCTTGGTAGATTAGTTTGCTATGGCCAGATGTTTTCTCTGTCTCTGAGATTTGTATTGGTCCTGACAGCTGAGAATAAAAGTTACAAGAACTTCTATTTCTTGCCATCTTCCTATAGTTTCAGACTTTTTCTTTGAGACTGGTTCAGTTATTTTTCTGAGATCCTAAGTACTTCTGGTCATACATTCATCTTATTTTTATTTTTTTATCGTTTATTTTTTAATGTATTTTGTACAGGGTCTCGTTACACAGTTTGGACTCATAGTGATCCAACTTTTCAGCCTTCCCAGTGCTGGGATTACAGGCGTGTGTCACCATACCTGGTCTCTGTGGCTGGCTCAGTGCACCTGGAGGTGGGGCCAACACAGCATGTGATATCAAGGATCAAACTTGGGTCCTTGCACTTGCCAGGCAGGCACTTAGACCGCTGAGCTATCTCCCTGCATTCATCTTATTTTCTCTTTGGATACCTGGCTTATCCTAAGCTAAGGTATAAAAGTAATATGAAATAGTACTTGTTTTTTTTTAAACACTGTTGAATTTAATGTCATTATACTTATAAATGTTTCTTACTACAGATTGAAATCGCAGAAGACAAGCACATTCTTCTTAAAAGAAAAAGAAGAAATCTGTAAGTATTTGTCCTTTAGAAGTTCCAAATATGTAATTGGATCAACTTTTTGAGAAAATCAAGGAACCACACTGACTGGAATCTTTACTCTTTTATAGAGTAAATACCCTACCAATATGATGATGTTGCAAAGGCAATATTTGGAAAAGTAAAATATTAAAATGTTTTACCCTTTGCAACCTTGGAAATTTAAGTCATTTGCTACTCATTTGTATAAAGGCAAGTGGTAATTACAATCTAAATAATTTTTTTTCCTTTGGCTTATACTGAAATGTATGAGGCATTGACTGAAGTTCTAATTCTGACTACTGAGGCATATAAGCTTTGTACTTTTTCATGAGTTATTTAATTTTTCATTGCATCAGTTTCCTCATCTGTAGAAGAGTCTGGATACTAAGCATACAATCAATGGTTCATTATTATTGGTGAAGTTTAATCTATAACAGCTTATATTTCCCCAATAAATTAATTCTTGTTTTAGTTTAATATTTATTTCTCAAGCTGATTTAGGTCCATTTCTGAACTTTATCAATTTAACTATCATCACTGTCTTTTATCCAGGCATCTACCCTAACCCATGGTATAGAAGAAATACAACAGAGCACCTGAATTTATTTTATTATTATTTTTTGTGTATTTGGTACAGGGTCTCACTTCACAGCTCAGACTCCAAGTAATCCTGTTTTCAGTGTCCCTAGTGCTGGGATTTCAGGTGTGCACCATCACACATGGTCTTGGTTGGCCATCTCAGTGCACCTGGGGGCAGGGCCCAGCATGGCATGTGGTGGTGGTAATTGAACTCCGGTCCCTGCACTTGTCTAAGCAGGTGGTTAGTCTGCTGGGTTATCTTGCCAGCCCTAGAGCACCTAAATTTAAAATTCTAGGGTTTGAGCTTTGGACTTTGGAAATTATCTGCTCCTTGGTTTCAATGTTGATTTTTAGACCAGTACTAACTTGCGAAAAATATTTTACTGATCTATGGTGAATTAAGGAAAAGGCCATCAGTTCATGAGTTCCTCAGAGCTAAACATTTGTAATTTAAATGATGGCTACTTCTTATAAGATATACCCATCTAATCTTGGTGAGCTGATGTAGTCTTTATTTTATAAAATGATGGTGATAGAACACAGGGGTTGGAGTATGGTCATCTTAACATGGGGCTCTTTTTTAAAGGCCCATTCCTGTCCCCCCCTCAAAAAAAAATCAACAGGTCTGTGTCATTTCCAGTCACCATCCTTTTTTTGGAAATAAAATTTGTCAACTAGTCTGATATCTGAAAATCTGAATTTTATAGATAAAGAAGCAGTCATTAAGAGGGTATTTCATCTGTTCCTGGGCTTACAGCTCAGCATTTCCCAAGTGAGAACCAAAACCCTTTATCTGATGCTAACTCTCTGGTATTTCTGGTTTTGTGAGAATTGCTTTTATTATAATAGGCTAGGAATTAGAACAGAAAGCATAATATCTCTTATATTCTAATAACTCATTTCCAAGCCTCAAGAAATTCAGATTTAGTGTTGTCATCTACCTTAGCTCTGAGGTCCACTGATTAGTCTGCATTAGAAAATCTTAAGTATATAGCCAAATATATTTATCAGTAGGCCAGAATTATGTGTGTCTGAATTCAGCTGCTTTATGTTTCTTGCCATACTATGATTGACAAAAGAGGTAAGATAGCTTCCTGTAATATTTCCTCTTGGAAATCCGTAGACAGTGACACTATTGAGGTCAGCATATTTAAGCAGCTATAGTTACATCTCCAGAGAGTGCTGTTTTCTCTCTCATACATACACACACTTGCAGCATAGTTCTGGACTTATGTCAGTTGGCCTATAGTAATTAGTGTTAGCCTATCCAAGGCCAGCCAGTCTAGACTTGGAAGGGAAAAAGCTACATACTAAGTTGAACAGCAAGAATTGGTAGAATATCTGAGCAGTTGTGTTCAGCGCACTATGGAGGGCCCATCAATCATCATAATTTTGTTTAGATGTTCCTGTGTTTATCAAACATAAATAACTAATTGCCTTATCAACCTTGCTCACTTTATCATGTAAGGCAATGTTAAGGATAAAAGTGACATTTCTCCTGTTTTTGGAACATGTATCCTTTTCTTTCCTAGTCCTTATATTTGAACATGGACTGAATGACCATAACATTTCAGTCTGCAACAGATTTATTAGTCTTTAGAATTCTTTGATTACCCTTACATGATATACTTACTACCAAACAGCAGAAAGAGCTCCTTTTTAATAACACTATGAGACAGTTTCACATTAGGGTAGTTAGGCAGCTCAGTTGTAGTGACTTATTTGGCCATTTTATAAGAAACGTTTTAAGAATATAGTGTTGCAGAATATTTAGACTCCAAGATGATTGGAAGCAACAATGGCTGGGAACCAACCTATTAAACTGCTTCTATTAGATGGGGAGAGCAGGTCTTATGGCAAACAAAAGGACAAGTTACACAATTCTCTTTGTAACACAAAGATAGTCCTATAGAAAATAATGCTAGTAACAGATTATTTTGAAACCTATACTCCAGGTTGACAGCCATTAATTGTATTATCTTATTGTAAGAAATATAGAAGATTACATGAGATAGATGTGTAACCAATAGGTATGTTCAACATGTTCCTTACTAGAACAAAACTCTTTATAAGTTAACTTTAAAGTTCTATAATCTAATTATTTTTTGTTTACTTATGTAAGAATGAGTGTGTTCTCAGAAAAACACCCAATACATAGAAGATTACGAATGAAATAAAATGAAGATCTCTACACCATAGCTTGATGAGGCAGTTTGAGTTCCCAGGAATTTTTTGTGTAGAGAGACATGTAGCAGTTAATCTTTAACAGCAGCTGAATTCTCAGTGTATGTGAAGTGTGTAGGTTGCAACATTGGCTCCTATGTCCCCTTATTTCAACATATGTGCATAGGATTCTAGGTATGCCAACCTGTGACCCAGGGGGAAAAAACCCTTATCTGATGCATGTTAGGGTGTTCTTAAGACACTATGGAAGGGAACTCTTGCTAATGCATGAAGGAGCACCTTCACCATGGCTGCAAAAGTGCTTTCTTTGCTGGGAAAATCTGGGAAAAGACTAGCAGGATGGCGACTACAGGAGTTAAGCTACCTCCAGGTGATGAAGTGAACAGGTTTGGGTAATCTTGTGAAAGCTATGCCCTACGATCAATTACAGTTGTGTGAGATCCTTTGATCCTTGTTAAAAATAACAAGGCATAGGTGTAATATGGTGTATGGCATCTATTCATCCTATGTTTTTGTTTTACTGATTGTAAATTTTAAAATTATTTGTTATATTTGTTAGGTACCTGGGTTTAAAGTTTGCTTTTACAAGTTATTTCATATTGATTAGACTGGTTATTATTTGTGATGTAACAACTTGAATTAAGTGAAAGTGATAAGTGACAGTCTGACATGGGTTTCATGTGATGATTCAGTCTTGCAGACTATAATAGCATGAGATTTTGCTAACTACTCTTAATGCCTATATTTTCTTAAAATATTACCTTATTGAAAATTATAATATTAAATTCTGAAGTTAATTATATTGTCCTATAATCCTCACAGTTTGATTTTGTTTATCAAGTATAACCATTCATAGTATCTGAGATTTCTCATATGTTTTAAACTCTTTTGGATGTTTTTAATAGTGTGTGAAAGAAAGTGAGAAATTTTTTTTTTGCTTTTTTTTTTTTTGTTTTGTGGAACTGGGGATTGAACTCAGGCCCTTGCACTTGCCAGGCAAGCACTTATTCTACTGAGCTATCTCCCCAGCCCCAAAGTGAGATATTTTATAAAAGGATTCCATCTCTTTATGAAACTCCTGGTAATACAATGTCTATTTATAAATATGATCTTTTAAAGTATTACAGGTATTTTTGTCTGTTAATCTTTTGAAAGTTTTATGATTTTTAATGTAATATTCAGTGGCTACATCTAGTCCTTTTCAGAAGACTAATTATGTCTTATTTGTTTATTAATTTACTGTTAAATAATGTTATTTGAAAATATGATTTCTTAAGCTAGTTTATTATTGGTTTTTAAATTAATATTTGTAGTATTTTAATAAGTGTTTAATGTCAAAGACATGTGAAATTAATTTGTTATTACTGTGTATTTCAACTTGGTAGATACATTGCTCTTTGATTGGTTTAGTTCAATTTCTAAAAGTTGAAAATGTCTTGGAGTTAATCAATTTCAATTTATTAGTTTTTCTTTTTCATCCTTAAATTGACATTTTGTCACATGCTTCTGGGGGTGATGAGTTCTTCTTTTAAATTCAAACTTTAGTATGTAATGTTTATCTTATTTACTAGAGCTTCATGTATCACTAATGCTTTTTTTGTGTTTAACCTATCTCAGAGTGTTTGAAGTAACTGGAATGAAATACTTGTCATGAAGTTGACTTCAGAGTAAAATGATAGAACAAAATTTCATCTGATACTCTACTAAAATTTCTAGAATTCATTGCACATTTAAATTATTTTCTTTCTACCGGTAAAGTGCCTTAAGGATGTAGGAAAGATCAATGCTCAAAATTGTTGCCAGGATTTCTTTTTTTTTCCCCTGGTACTGGGGATTGAACTCAGGACCCTATGTTTGCCAGGCAAGCACTTCCTGGACTTCTTAATACATAACATTTGTCACACTTAGCTGTTTAGATTATTCCAGTATAGTCAGCATCACAAGCAATATAGCTCAAAGCATGTACCTTAAAATCAGATAGACCTGGCTCCAAATCTCGATAGTTTTGTAACTTTGGGAAGTTATGTAATCTCTGAGTCTGTTGTATCTGGAATATGAGAGTATTATTTCAAAGGGGTTTTCTGAAGGATAAGATGAGACAATATATCTAAAGGACAGCATAGTACTTTGTCCCTAGTAAATATTTCAGTAATGATTGTGAAGATATTCCCATATAGAATGCTAAACTTTAATGGTGCAATCAACTATCTCATGACTGAAGGTGATGCCTTGCCCCACTGTGTCATACAAATACCTGAATATTATCTGATCTCAAGGAGCTCAGTGTTCATGTCTTACTAATGGGGGGACAGCAGTATCACTTTTCATTCATGGAAAGACAACATATCTTTGCAAAAGGCATCAGTGTAAAAGCACATAGTGCAAATTTTGTAACCTTCCTGCTTTTATAACACACTGATCTTTGCCCTCAGCAACACACAGTTTTTCCACTTTTATATTTTGATTAAAGAATCAATAACTTGTTTTGTTTTAATTACAAAGGATTTTAAAACATAACGTTTCCAGAATGTTGACATGTACAAGTGACTTTTTAGAAAGATGACTAAGGTTAACTGCATTGAGATTATCATACTTACATATACTTGTGCTTTTTAGTTTAATTAACATATAGAGGTACAATATTGGTTACAGATGTTTAAGCAGAAGACAATGAACTCTGTGCCTCATGGCGATTATGTTCTGATAGGATAGACAATAAACATGACAAATAAAACCTATGGTATTGTTAGTGAAAATGCTAAGAAGAGAAATAAAGCAAGAAAGAAGTGATGTAGGTTCAGGGTTAAAGGTGGGTGGCTGGAGCAGGTCTTGCTGAGATGTTCAATAAAGATTAAAAGGAAAGTGAAAGAAATATCTTGGAAGAACATTTCAAATAGAGACAATAGCAAGGACAAAAGCCCTGAGGCAGGATTATGCTTCATATGTTCCAAGAATACAAGGTGCAAGTGAGACTTCAGCAAAATGAGACCAGGAGAAAGCATAATGGAAGTCAGAAAGTTAAGGATAGGGGAACGTTCATATAGCCTTGTAGTTCAAAGTAGAGACTTCAGCTTTTATTTCCAGTGAATATTATGAGCATTCTTTGAAGGGTTTTGAGCAGAATGAAATAATGTAACTTACATTTTAAAAAGAGAATTCTGGTTGCTGCTATTAGGGTTTATTATAGGGATAGAAATAAGAAGCAGAAATATTAAATCAACTATTAAACATTTATCTACATGAGAGATGATAGTGGCTTGAACCAGGATGGTAACAATAGAGGTAGTGAGAAGTAGTGGAATTAGATATCTGTTTTGTAAGCAGAGCCATTAGGTTTTACTGGTGAGTGGCGTTTGACGTGTGAGAAAAGAAAAAATAAAAAGGTGAATCCAGGATTTATGGTGAAAGCAAGTGGAATGTAGAGACAGATAGGACTAGGTGAAATACAGGTGAAAAAGGACAATGGATGGCTCATTTTTGAACATGCTAAGTGTGAGGTGGTTGACTGATACCTAAGTGGATCTGTTAAGGAAACAGCTGGATGTACAAATCTGGTATGTAAGGGAAATCTCCAGTCTTGAGGGAAAAAATTTGGGAATCATCACCATATACATGATACTTAGAAGTGTGACACTAAATTAGATCACCTTGGGAAGGAACAGAGCCAAAGAAGAGAATATTCAAGGACTGAGCAATATTAGCACTTGCAGGTCATAGTTCAGGGAGAAGCAGCTAAGAAGACTGGAAAGGGTTGGATGGGAAAATTGGAAGAAAACCTGAAGAATGTGGTCCTCGGGAAGCCACAGAAGAACTGTAGAGCAGAAGGGGGTCAGCTGTGTAAAGGCTCCTAGTGGGTAAAGAAAGATGAGAAATAGCTGAGCTTTTACAAAACCAACCTTTGGATATATCAACATAGAAGTCATTAGTGACATTTTGATCAGAGCAGTTTTGTGGAGTGGCAGGAAAAAGCCTGCATATAGTGGGTTCTAAAGAAGATAACAGGAGAGAACTGGAGACAGATTGTATAGGCAAAGTCTTTCAAGGAGTGCTGAAGAGGTGAAGAAATGGGCTGTACCTGAAAGTTAGGTAAAAGATAAAGGGTTTGGTTTTGTTTTGTTTTTTGAGAAGAGAGAACATCTATCAGAACAGACTGTTGTGACACTGATGGTAATGATTCAGTAGAGCAGAAAAAAATAATGGGGCAAGTGAGATTGGGTGAGTAAATAGAACAGCACTACCATCTCCACTGATATCGATGTAGTGCACAAGTCAAGGAATTGGCCTCATCTGGGAGCATCAGTTGTTTATCCACAGTCATAAAAATACATCTGGTGGCAGATGCAAATATGGTGATAGAGTCTGTGGGAGTCTGAGCATTCTCTTTGGCTTAGCCTCATTTCTCCCTACTATGGTAAGCCTCATCAGAAGCTAAGAATAAGGATGAAGGTAGTGTTTGATGCTTTGAAGAGAAAAAATAAGGTAGGTAGACAGAAAAGTAGGCCAGTGAGCAGTTTAGTGTAGGGTAATTTCAGTGCAACATGAAGAGCCCACTTAACTTGTAGCCATCATGAACCTAAAATAAGGTACTTGTCACAGGCACAGTCATGTGTTTGTCCAACTCTAGCTGCATAGGTACAGCTTTAGATGAGGTAGAAAACTGTACTGAAAAGATGGTAGTTTAGCCAAGTGACCAAAATAGAGAGAGAGTGGCAAGGTAGAAGAGAGTATGTGCCAGGCACTGATTGTGATTTCCTGTGGAATTTAAATAGAGAACACAGTGGGTCCTCCTGGTGATCCTATGGAGTAGGTAATACAATCATTATGAAGCTTCAGATGCATAACTTTTAAGTGGCAGGTCAAATCACTTGTTCAAAGTCACACTTGACAACAGACACTGAGGTTAGAATTCCATAAAACTGTGTATTTCAGTTTGCACATCTAAGCAAGTGTCATACTTCTCATTGGATTCTCAAAGTCTCCATCTCCTATGTCTGTAGTGGCCCTCAGTTTTTTGTCTAATCAAATAAAAATACCTTTGCTTGATTTGTCAGATCCTATACTACCATAGCCCATTCAGACAACATATACTGTAGCTGCAATTAGGCGAGTGTCCTTGTTATTGACACTCCCTACTTTCCCCAAATTATTTCACTCCTTTTCTTTCTTCATGTGATTTCCACACCTGAACTGGCCTCCATTATTCTTCTATTTCCAGATGTCTAACATAATGTCCAAGTTAAATAGAATTTCTACAAAATCCTTTCTGTTTACCCTTGGGCATTTTGCATTTACTGTAAAATCCTTTTAAATCTATGTGTTGTACTGCATACTGTAGCATTCAGTGATGTGTCACCTCAGTGCTTTTCAGCAGAAATGCTGTAGCGGTCATGTTGAGAGCACGACTTCTAAAAGCCCAGCGTGGGATGCTGGACATGGCTAATCCCTGCCTCACCCAGAGGATTCCACTTCAGTGTTTTATTTGGGCAGTCTGCATAACTTTGTATATAAATAAATGATTTAGCTGCTTGCCTTTTCTACTTCCTCCAAAGTTGGAAAAACACTACCTCTGTCTGTAAGAACTGAACTCCTAAGAGGTGAGGACTAGGACTTAGTACTACTCCAGATTTATACTGTTCCTCCCAGGAAACTGTTGCAATTTGGATCAAAATGTAGACACCTAGGAAATGATTTTAAGTTCTTATTGCTCCTGTTTGGAAAATAGGAGATAGTGATTAACATTTCCTCAGAAGTTTACCTTAATAAAAAAATCACAGTAATTTTCTAGATTATCCTTTGAAAAATAAACCTAATTTGATAGTCCCACTCTTTTGGATACAAATCCTAATAAACTTACTTAAAGCTTACTGGTTTCTATATATCTTTTGAATAGAAAGCTCACTATTGGCAGATTCTACTCTCCCAGCAGAATTTGACCAACCTTAAATATCATTCATTCATGCATTTGTTTTTTTTTTATTCATGCATTTGTGTAAGCACTGAAATCATGTCACGTCCAACCCCTCAACTTACAGAATGATGTACTGACAATCAGCACATCAAAACTCCAGAAAAATTAACTGCAGAAGTTGGTGCACTTAAAAGCAATTATGTCAACAATGATTATAAATGGAAAAGTGCCAGCCTTTCATACCAGTTATTTCAGCTTTCTGTGTCAAATCAATTATGTAAACTAATAAATATCTGATTATTTAAATCAATTGTGCCATCAACCTGTTAATACTATTATTTTGTTTCTTTTTTTTTTCCTGCTCTCTGCCTGGTTTGTTGTCTTCACCTACAGGTGTACTTTACTGTTGGCTTCCAAAGATTACTAACTTTTAATTGTATCACTAAAATTGAACTGCCTTGGGTCTACCGCTGCTCTTACTGCTGCTTCCATTATTGCCTTCTTCAGCACAATAAGGCTTTCAGAAGCCAAAAATAACAAGACATAAACATCATTTTAGAAGCCTTTCCACTATGAAACTTAAACTAAATGTGCTCACCATTATTTTGCTGCCTGTCCACTTGTTAATAACAATATACAGTGCCCTTATATTTATTCCATGGTATTTTCTTACCAATGCCAAGAAGAGAAACGCTATGGCAAAGAGAATAAAAGCTAAGCCCACTTCAGACAAACCTGGAAGTCCATATCGCTCTGTCACACACTTCGACTCATTAGCTGTCATAGACATCCCTGGAGCAGACACTCTCGATAAATTATTTGACCATGCTGTATCCAAGTTTGGAAAGAAGGACAGCCTTGGGACCAGGGAAATCCTAAGTGAAGAAAATGAAATGCAGCCAAATGGAAAGGTTTTCAAGAAGGTAAAGAATTTTTATGCATTTTATTTTTTAAAGAAGAATGCATGTCTTGCTTTATTCTAAATCAAGTCTGTTTTAAACATACTGGTGTTCTATTATATAGTACTATGTAACTAATTCTCAGAATAGTGATTATAGCCTCTTTATGTCATGTAAGGGTGGTTTTAGAGTTCTGTATTTTGTATAATATTTTAATTGTTCATTTGAACAAATATGCTAATATTAGAGATTATCTCACTTTAACAGTTAATTCTTGGAACTTATAAATGGATGAACTATCTTGAAGTAAACCGAAGAGTGAATAATTTTGGTAGTGGACTCACTGCATTGGGATTGAAACCAAAGAACACTATTGCTATTTTTTGTGAGACCAGGGCTGAATGGATGATTGCAGCACAGACCTGCTTTAAATACAACTTTCCTCGTAAGTGCTTTGTGTTTTGTGAGATAGAGGGAAGGCCTTTCTTACATACGAAACTTGCTCTAAAATGCTCCTGTTTTCCAAGTAGATGTTGCAGGCGAGAGGTGTAACTTAGTGCAAAAGTGTTTATATATTGCCCTGGGTTGCATTCTCAGTACCAAAAACAAACAAACAAACAAACAAAAACAAAACCACTTCAAAACAAAGTACACTGGGTTTTTTTTTGCCATTTTATGCATTAATCAAATCCAGAAAACAGTATGTAATATTGTGACTGAAAGGTTATCTAATAATTCCTGTTAAGATAGTAACATCTAAGGACTAGTAAAAGAATGTCAGTTTAATGGATATAATTTAGAATTTTACTTTTCAATTAGAAATTAATTGTGCGTGAAAGATTTGGAAGTTGGAAGCATAATTTTGGAGATGATACACAAAATGTTCAAAGAAAAGCTTTGGGTAGGATAAATCTACTTCATTGCTTCACTTTGAGGTCTGATTGATTTGAAGTAGTATTGGAGATGTTAGATATAAAGTAAAATTGGGTATGTTTCTGACTTGTAAGCAGTTGTTGCTATTGTGAAAGAAATAATTTTTAAAAATTGAGTCCAGAACAATGCCTTGTCATAAAAATTGCCTGTTGAGTGAAGTAGAATACTGTAGGTTTAGTGTAGGAATCACATTTTGCATTTCATAAAAGAAAACCTGTGGTACCTTAGTTCATGAATTTCATTCTCTTTGTGCTTCTGGAAAAGATGGCCACTGTTCCTGTTTGTGTGGGAAAGATGGTTGCAGGTGTGTTTGTTACTGGATGCAGAGTGCATGGGCAAAAACAATTTTGCCAAATGTTTTTGCTTGGAAACCAAATTTTTTGTATTCACATTTGTGAATTAAGATACCAGTATAGATACAATCAAAATCATCATCTTCTACATACAACTAAATGATAAAATAACTTTGTTTCTGTTAGTGTATCTGTCATTAAGGACTGACTTTAATGTATCTTTTAATACTTATTGAACATTTAATGTTTGTGTCTGTTTCTCATTATGTAGTTGTGACTTTGTATGCTACACTTGGCAAAGAAGCAGTAGTTCATGGACTGAATGAGTCTGAAGCTTCCTATCTGATTACTAGTGTTGAACTTCTGGAAAGCAAACTTAAGGTTAATATGACGTTTTCTTTATTTCCTCAAATTTATTTTTAATAAATAAATTTAAAATTGTACATATTGGGAGGGTTCATGTGTCTTGATATATGCATATATTGTGTAATATTTAAATCAGGTTAAGCATATCTGTCTCCTCAAACATTTATCCTTCTTTATGGTGAAAACTTTCAATATATTTTCTTTAAGCTTTTTGAACTGTGTAATGCATAGTTATTATCCATAATTGCTCTACTATGCAACTGCACACCTGAACTTCTTGCTCTTATCTACCTGTAACTTAGGACTTACTAGTGAGCTCAGGCAGTATTTGTTTTATTTCATTTAACATAGTGATCTCTGTTCCATCTATATCGCTGCAAATGACAGAATTTAATTCTTTTTATGTCCAAACAACTTTCCACTGTGTACATGTACTATACTCTCTTTAACCATTTGTCTGTTGATGGACACTTCATTTTTGTTTTTGCATTTCATAGGCGTTATGCATAGTGCTGCAGTGAATATGGGAGTGGACATCTCTTCAACATAGTAGGATGCTGGATTGCATTTTTGTAAAAATAAGAAACAGAAAGAAAATATACTGATAAAACTCTACACTTAGACTCCTTTTCTCACATTTTGAAAACTTTGCTATCCCATTTTATATCCTTCTATATTGCCTTTAGTTATTGTAATTTTTTTTGAGACAGTCTCACTATGTAGCCCAGGCTGCCTTGAATTTGTGGCAATCCTCTAACCTCAGCCTCCGAAGTTCTAGGATTATAGGCATATGCTACCACCCCACCTTATTGTTATTTTTAATTCATTAGGTTTAGTTTTCATTGTAAAGATATGAATGGCTTGTACACCACGTTTACAGTCTTAGAGCATTCTGAATTTGTACAGTTACTCTTCACAGCAAAATTTTCTTTTTAATTTGTCACATTCACATTGTTCACTGATTGTACCAGAAAGTGTCCAAAAGTCACTGTCATGTTTCCTAACTCTTCTCCTTTCCCTCTCTTAATTAGTTAGTTCTAAAGTTCCTGCTTTTCTTTTACTTGTATTATACCTTTCTATTTGTATTTCTTCTTATGAGTTCTTATACTAGGGAAAC
>NDGM011028769.1:0-11776 GCA_002564305.1 Octomys mimax
CTCCCAAAATCACATCCAGCTATAAATCCATCAGTAATGAATGTCACACACCCGTTATCTAGTCACTTCCTAGTCTCTTTGGGGGACATTTTAGATATAAATCATAACAAGCCACTTGCCTTTCAGATTTCTGCCGTGTTATAAAGCAGAACAAAGGCTTTAAAATGGAATTATCCAATCTAGGCCTTGCCAGTCTCCAGATCTATGAACCTATGATTTTTTTTCCCTTATAAATTTCCCAGTCTGAAATATTATCTTAGGGCCAGTGAGACAGCTCAGCAGACTAAGCACCTGTTTAAGCAAGTGCAGGTACCAAGGTTCGATCCCCAGTACCACATGCCATGCTGGCCTCCCCACCAGGCACACTGAGACAGCAACCAAGTCTGGCCATGGTAGCGTACACCTATAATCCCAGCACTGGGGAGGCTGAAAATGGGAAGATCACTAAGGGTCCAACCTGCATAGTGAGACCCTGTACAAAAGATAAATAATTAAATTAAATTAAATATTATAGCAACAGAAAATGGGCAAAGAAAAATGATTATGCACACAACCAAAGGAGACTCTCAGAGAAGGTTTAAGGAAACAGCCTGTGAGTGTATTTGAACCTACTGCAGGGAGGGTGCCTGGAGTATACCAAAGTGCAAACATGCAGTAGGAAAAAGAATTTCAGATCTGAGCTCAAGACAGCCTGGAACTGTACTGGAAACACCAAGAGTTACCACATGCCAAGTGCTTTCCAACATGTTTGTGTTCAAAACATCTCAAATTTCTTCAGCCATCTCATTTCTATGTTCAATTTGAAGCTATTTCAAATCTTGTGATATATTTCTGCTCATACAGAGTTCTTTCTAAAACACTGCTATGTGGCATACAGCAGAAAATTCCAAGCCATCTCTAATTTCTACCCTAAAACTAGAACTTGTTCCCTGCAAGGATCAACGAACTTTATAGGTCCAAAGCCAAAGGGACTGCATGAGTTATGCATGCTGTAAATCTTACAATTACTCTTAAATAATGGCTGGACACAGTTATGCAATATGAGTTAGCGGGATCATTATAGCAAGTTAGGACTCATTTGGAGAGGTGAATTACAATGGAGTTACAAGGGTTAGAACTGAGGCTGAGACTAGGGCATGGCCAGCTAGTTGAGTAAGCAGGCACCACCTGCCAATCACAGAGATACAGGATATAGGCACAAGGAAAACAGCGTCCAAGCCCTGCCCTTAGGACTAATCAAAAAATGTATCTTCAATTTTTTTTAATGTATTTAGTACAGAGTCTACAGGGTCTCGCTCCATAGAGCATAGATCAGATTCTAGTGATCCTTCTGTGTTCAGCCTCCCAAGCACTGGTATTACAGGCACCCGCCACCATGCCCAGTCTCATTCAAGGTCTCAGGGCACCCTGGGGTTGGGGCCAGCATGGCAGACCTCTTCAATTCTTCTGGTATCACATAGAGCAGGTTTTTGACAAGATGCATAGATCTGACATCACCCAAAGAGACTGGGGATGCTATATGAAAGATGCCTACCGTTAACCTTGTGGTCACAGCACTCTCTTTCTCAGGAGCCTGCTCTCACCCTGTGAAACATACTCGCTACCTTTAATAAATATAAAACCTGGGGCTGGGGAGATGGCTCGGTGGAATAAGCGCTTCCCTGGCAAGCACAAGGGCCTGAGTTCAATCCCCAGTTCCTCCAAAATAAATAAATAAATAAAATAATAAAATAAAACCTCACTACATTTTGCACATCACTGTCCAATTCTTTGTTCAGGGCAGCAAGAACCCAGAAAGAACCTCTGGAAAGAACCCACAGCATCCAGGAACCACAATAACAGAAGCAGCTATGGATCCCAGCATCACTACAAACTAGTTAGTGTGATCTTGAGCAACTTATCAAACTCACAACCTCAACTTTCTTATCTATGCAAAGAGATTTAGCTGGGCTGGCCAGATAAGCTCAGCAGATTAAAGCGCCTGCTTAGGCAGACACAGGGGTTGGGGGTTCCATCCCCAGCTTGCCACAAGGCACCACCCCCATGGCAGACTGAGGTAGCAAGTGAGACTGGGCGTGGTGGTGCATACCTGTGATCCCAGCACTTGGGAAGCTGAAAACAGGAGAAACACTACAAATCCAATCTGTGTAGTGAGATCCTGTAGACCCTATACTAAATACATTTAAAAAGAGAGAGAGAGAGATTTAGAAAAAATAGTACCCAGATTGTACCCCACAATAAGGTTATTAGGAGAAATAAATAAGAGACAATGTCCTATGTACACTAAGTCTTGGAATAGCTAATTAGTAAAGTTGTAGCAATATAGTAGTAAGCAGTAATGTTTGACTTTTGAATTGCATGTATATCATAATTCTTTACCATGCTAAGCCTCTTGAATTGCTGTAAAAATGTTTTTAGTTCTACAGTCACTCATCAACTTGCCAACACTATAAAATATCTCACAGTAAATGAGGAATAAAACTTTGAATTAATTCATTTTGTCACCAGTTTACTTTAGGAAAAAGGAGGCTGGTTTAGAAGAGGAAAATAAGTGAGCTGGTTCTTTCTCTTGATATTTTTTTCAGATGGCTGGCATTTTTTAAGCTCTCGTTTTAAGAAAAGTCAGTCTCACAACTGTGATTTTTTCCTCCATCTTTATAGGAAAACGTGATTTTCTTAACATGCAAGAAAGACTCCAAAAGAAAGTGAAGGTGATACACACGTGCTGTGATGTCGTAGTTTGCTGCAAAAGCTTGCTGATGGAGACAGCCCAAATAGAAGGGATTGCCGTAGGCAAGATTACAACATTTGTAAAACATCAGCAAAAACAAATCCCACCTAGTTCAAGGATGACATATGATGAAAACACAATGGAGCTAGGGGTTCTCTTTGCAACAAAACTTTAAAGGCAGTCACTTTGCAAGAAAAGGTAATTAATTAGTGCCAGTGTTTGTTGTCCCTTAGTGAAGAATATATAGTCATTCACCACATTTGCATTAAATTCAGAAGATACTTCTCATAGAGATACACACATATCATTTTAGATTATTACTTAGGTGATGGATTAAAACCCAGAAGCTTGAACTTTGGTAGCAAAGAACATTTTCTTCTACGCTTTCACTTATATTCAACTTGGTGTCCTACACTGTACAGGCAGCTAAAATCTATTGATGATCTTGACTTTAAGATAAGTGATTAGAAGAGAAATTAATTGTAAATCATGAGTAGTAAGAAATACTTTTAAATATTATAATTTATTTCATTGACTAAGGACAAAGTAGAACTGTAAAGTTAGCTAATTGTGGTGACACATACTTGTAATCCTAGTGCTCTAAGAGGCTGAGCCAAGTTCAGGCCAGCCTGGGCAATTTAGCAATTGAGAGAGACCCTGTCTCAAAAACGTCTACAAAGTTGTGGATTCCTTCCTGAGCCTCAGGTTCATCAGCTACAAAGTAGAGATATAATGGTAAGCCAAGCTCTTGAAATTGTTCTAAGCATTAAGTGAGAATGCATCTATCATAATCTCAACACAAGGACTATCCATCATAATTTTACCCAAGAAAAAATGTAAGCATCCAATCATTCATTTTCTGTGTAAATACATAGCCTTCCTTCACTCACCATGGAAGATATGTTCCAGGACCTCCAAGAGACACCAAAATCCAAGGATGTTCCAAGTCCCTTATGCCTATAAAATGTTGCAACATTTGCATAACACCCAAGCACATCTGTAAACTTAAATCACCTCTAGATAACTATAATACCTACTGTGATATAAATACCGTGTTGTTGAGGCACTGTGACAACAAACAGTCCATACACATTCAGAGTAGTTTTCTGGACAATTATTTTCCAGATATAAGTTTGACTGATCCCAGGGATGCAGAGGTCCCAAAGATAGGCAGGGACAGATGAAACAGAAGTTACTGTTGGAAAGTAAAATTTCTCATCTATCTTCTAAGAGTCTCTATCTGGGCCTACAAATTACACTGGAATAATGTATATATATATATATTTTTTTTTTTCATATACAATGAAGAACTTATAAGAAAAATGAAAACCCACAGAACCAGTTTTGTTTTGTTTTGTTTTTTTAATGCAACCATCATGAAGTAGGAGATAGGGCTGGACAAACTGGTTGGACAAATGAGCATGGCCTATCAATCATAGAGACCTAGGACACATGCAAAGGACACACGCAGAGAGCACAGAACCTGGAATGACTGTGCAAGTTCCCAAACCCTGGGCATAGTACTGGCTGGACCAATCAGAAAGTGCTATCTTCAACTTTTCATTTATACTTGGCATAAAACCAGACTATCCCTTGGACAGTTTGAATCTGAAGTCCGGCCAAGTGAATGTTTGACAGGACAACCATCCCAAATGCCTTGTTTGTATAGGAAGGGAAGCAACCTAGGAATTGGAGATACAAAAGGCTGCTGTCTTTATCCTTGGGGGCATTATAAGTAGTCGACCAGGGATAAAATTCTTTTCTACCTTCAATGCATGTAAATCCTCGCTACTCCCTCCCCCAATTCTTTTTTCATTGTCTTGTCAAAGTCTTTTTGCACCACATCAAGAACCTGGAAAGTATCACTGTGGGACCCCAAATTAGCTAACAAAGGGCCAAAGCTTATTTATTAGTTTGGACAAGAAGTAGTGACTTAATTTACAAATGTTACTTGTAGGATTTCTCTCCATATAACCCTGAACTCCCCCCTTAACTCACCCTATTTCTCTCTTCGAGGGCCTGGTCCTGATTAAATTGTCTGTCCCCTGCTACAGGGAAGGTACCTTTCACAACAGGAGTTTTATCTCCTTCTTTCAGCGCTTTTTTTGAACATGCTGTTTTTAAGTGCCCTGAGCTCAAAAATACCAATGTCAAAGAAGTTTGAGGTGACACAGACTGATAGCCTTGACTGCCTTCATACACTTAAGGCACAATTCAAGTCAGTCAAGAAGTCTATTTAAAATGAGGATTGTCTTGGGAGGTAGGCACTCTTATTATTTCTCTTTTAATAATAGGGAAACTCAGATACAGAGGACTTCAATAACTTTTCCACACAGAGCCATTAAAAGAACTAGGTAAGATTTTGCTATGTCACAATGTTGCACAAAGTGGTCCTGAACTCCTGGTCTCAAGTAACCCTTATGCCTCTGTCTCCCAAGTAGCTGACATTATAGGCATGGGCCCTCCTGCAGAACCAGATTTTGAGCCCGTCTTCCTTTGACTCTTAGGCAAGTTCTCTGCATTCTTCTTCACTGATGACCTCGCTCAGAAGGGGCTTGAAGGTCATCGAAGCTGTTCTTCAGGATAATGAAGAAGGCATGGATTAAGATATCAGGAGATATCCCTGGTGCCCTTCTCCACAAAGGAATCAGAGATGATCTGTATGGGATGAAAGAAAGCTAAATGACCCCAGCCCCAAGGACACCCAAACCACCAAGGGGCTCTGAAGTTCCTAAGACCACTGCAGAGGAAGGAGGCTCAGGCAAAAGAAGGAACCCAGCCCACTTCCACACTGCAGACGAAGGGAAGGACATCATTTCACTTGGTGATCATTGTACTACATCTCATTAAGGATTTGTCTCAAGCCATATTTTCATTTAGATACATAAGTTTTAAATGTCTTCAAAAATACACACAAGCAATAAACACCCAAGTGACAAGGAAATAAGTCACTTAGAATGCCACCACCAGGGACAAGCTCATTTAACAGTCAGATATGCTAATTTCTGGTTTTATCTAATGACATTCATTTTAATACTAAGAAAATGGCATCTTGTTATCGCTATTTTGTAACCTACTTTTTTCAGATAATCTTTCACCCACCTTTTCCCAAAACATGAGTATTTCCCCCTAAGTTCCATGTTAGCATATTTAATACCCACTTGCTTAGAAATTCCCTTTGCATTAGATTCCCTATGTATTAGACCTGTCTCCAAAATTGGATCTGTGAAGGTGGTTTCTGACTTTTTTACTATTGCAAACAATGCCTCTTCTACAAACATATTTACCCAAATCATGATTATATCCCTAGAATAAATTCCTAGATGTAAATTACATGTTTAGTTTTAAGGCTTTTAATGAGTATTGCCAAATGTCCTCCAGAAAAGGATGCACTTATTTATATTGTCACCAGCTATGTATGAGAAAGCTCTCTTCCAAAACTAGCTATGAAACGTTGTTCAATTATTGAATATAAGCAGCTCTGATACTGTGTTGAACAGTTAAAATATGAATAGATTAGAGAAAAAGCAAGTTTATTTTGCTTTCTCTACAGGACTTACATTCCAGGGACTGTGTTGTCTTTTTTTGTGCCCTCATTATTTCAAGAAAAATGGCCACACTGTACACTATAAATACCTGTAATTATCATGTCAATTAAATATATACATATATATATATATTTTTTAAGACAGATAACAGCTTTAAGTCTTTCCTTGGTTTATCCAAGAAACACTGCCTTCTTCTTCTCTAGGTCCCTGGGTGCTGCTTAGGTAATCTATTGGCTAGATTTTATCTAATTTTGTAAATTCTTATCCTTTAAAAGACATGATTGCTTTCCCAGTGGCTACCTCAGGGGAACATTTCTTTGAAGGTAAAAGATCTATTAATATACAAAAGGACACTACAGCAAATCACCCATTATCTCCCCTAATCTGTCTTCCTACATAACTATTTAACTATCTGACCACTGTCTAGAAATCCACATCTAAAACCCCAAAAGGTATGATCTCTTGGGTTCCTTTACTGATAAGAAAGGCTCTTTGATCCTGAAAGTCTTAAGAGCCCAGGATCATAGTAAGGACAGATTGGATAAAGCTGTTGTTGGCAGTTCAGGATCAATCTAGTTCCAGACCATTGGACAAAAGGTAATTCATGGCAGAAAACCATAATTAATTTGAGAATAATAATTTGATTATGACTTAAGTGTGTATGAATTGCTAGAGAGAAGAGGCACATTTATTAGAACATGACTTACTCAGACATGCAATTCTTTCCTTAGCTCAGTAAAGCTAAGTATGGCAAAAATGCCAGGAACAGCTTTGCAATTGGAATATGCAATTTAAAATAAGTAAAGATTACTCCCAGGTAGTTTATTGCTTTAACTACATCAAGGCATGTCCCTGTAGCAGACAGCATAATGACTCTCATCTCATTTTTGGTTTGTGCCAAATATCTTCAGTTAGTTTTGCTTTATTGGCTTCTTGCAATTTATTGCAGCACTAGAATGTGATTGTAATGCAACTAGTATTTTAGTTTTATCTTTCACTGGTAATTTTTCTTCTTTATGGTGACTATACTGCCTGCATTAATAGAAGCCATAGAAATTATACAGTGTGGAACCTTGTTTTAGGCAGCTCCCTTTCTCATGAAGAGCAGAACCATAAGAGCCAAGTGCCATAACCTAGCAATAGCCAAATATGTGCCAAGGGAGAAGAAACAACATAAATAACAGCATTTACAACTTGACAAAGTGATGTATTTGATGAAGGATCACTAGAAAGTTTGATTTTCCCCATTGATTCCAAAAGAGGAAAAGTGTTGCTTAAGACCTTCTAGGGATCCTTCAAACAAATTCCTAGAGCCAAGTGGCAAAGGTGGTTGTGTTTGGGGAACACTGGAACCTTTCAGATGCCTTTTTAAAAATATGTTTACTTCGCTTGTTTTGCGTTTATTGATTTGACCAACTTTATAAGAGCCCTGGAGTCTGTTGGAGATTTGAACTATTCCCAATTTCCTGAAAGTTGGCTAAGTGATATGCTAAATATAATTTTGCCTATAGGTAGCACAGATCAATAATAGACATCATTTGCTTACAGGACAGTTTAATGTGAAAGGAAGAAAGAAGATTTGTTCTTTCAGTCCTAGAAGCTTCTTCTTCTAGGCACCTTCAGAGAACTGGTACAAGAAAGTAAGCAAATTAAGTCAGATTATTTATTTGGGCTCTATTTCTCAAGCTCATCCTTGTATCCTGCCTAAGTTTTGCTATGAGTACTTTATCTCACAGGCTCAGGTGATATCTTTTAAGAGTCCCCTATTAAAATCTATGGGAGGTTAGTACAGTAAATTAATATCAGTCATTACTCCTTAATAAAAATGAGTTAATCAAGTTGATACATAAACAGCAGAAACATGATAGAACAAAATAAGGATACTTACATTTTGATAGTAAAAGAGAAAGTTCCAACACAAGCTTTGTATATAATCATTTCTGATAGCAATAGAGGTCCAGATGCACTCATGAAGCAGCTCAGAATAGTGGGCACCAGTAGACACAAAGTAGACACTTTGCCTGAGCAATGACTGTTTTTGCCATGGCCAACCATTTGGTCCTAACCACCCCCAAAAGCATTTGCCATCTACTTTACAGTGAGTAAATTCTGTGTGCTCAAAGTGAACTCCAGATTTCAAGTTTCATAAGTCACTTTCTAGGGTTTATAGGATTAAAAGAAAAGAGTATAACAACATCCACCAAAACCTCAATTCATACTCGCTCATTAGAGGCAGATAAAATATATTCTTGATTGTCATACAGCTCATCTGAGCCACTAGGAGAATGGTGACCTGGCCTCTTAATCTGAGTGCCAAGGGGGAAAAAAAAAAAAAAACACATAAAATTGACAAAGTTAAAGAACTGACATTCTCATTGCAGCACATAGGAAGCTACAAAGAAATTTGACTCAAGTTCAAAAGCTCTCCTAAACAAGTTCATTTGGAATAATTTACTTTTAATAAATCTAGCTCAACAGATTTGGAGGCACAGATATCTATCACATGACTTCTGGAAGGAATTGTAAAGAAACAAATTTTTGATAACTGGAAGCTGTTTTAGAAACTGACAGTACAAAGATGACCTGTCCCGAATTAATAGACCACACAATCTTCTATCGCTAGCTATAGGAAATTCTTCTAGAGTGTACACCATCACCTTTAAAGCAAAAGCATCCAACCAAAATGACTCTTCAGACCATAGATCCCTATATCAATGTTTATTAGAGAAACCGATCTAATGCAAGCTATATAGACATAGAGAAATTTACAGAATAGCTATGGATGGCTGCCCACGGAGTTGGGTGTGAAAGAGTACAAAAGGTCTGTCTGCATACTGCAGGTCCAAAGGATCCAGTTTAAATGCCTGGAGCTCCATTTAGTGCCCTGTGCAAGTCCATATCAGGAGGCCAAAGTTCTGTGCAGGAAGCCAGGAGATGACGTTCGAGGTGAAAATGAAGACTGGAGCTCCTCCAAAGAAGACAGAAGTGAGCCTTCCTTCTTTGTTTCTTTTCTTTAGCATTCTGGAGATGATTGTCCCTAGGGTGGTTCTCAAACACCCAGAACTAAGCTGAGCCAATTTAGCTGGGCATTGCTTACTCAAGCTGACACCATCAATCAACTCTCACAATCCCTCAGACCAAAGGTGAAGTAAAGCTTGCTCCACCTTCGAGAAGAGTTTTGTTTCAGTTCCTCCAAGATTATAGATCCACTGGGCCGAAGGTGTCGTTCAGTGGAATTGTGCTTGCTTAGTATACACAACACTCTGGGTTCAAGACCCAGAAGCAGGGCCAGCAAAGATAGCTCCGCGGATTAAGCACCTGCTTAGGCAAGTGCAGGGACAGGGGTTCAATCCCCGATACCACATGCTGCATTGGCCCCTCCCCTGGGGCATGCTGAGCTGGCGACCGAGTCCTGGAGAAGTGGTGCACACCTGTAATCCCAGCACTGGAGAGGCTGAAAACAGGAGGCTCACTATGAGCCTGAACTAAAAAAAAAGAAGCGCACACACACACAAATAAAGAATAAAAAAAGATTATAGACTCTTTAATGTGCTGGATTTACTCTCAGGATTCCAGGTTGTCTTCTTACAGAGCTATAACATCTTGTTTGAGGAGGAAAAAGGTTTTAAATTCAACTTAGGCACAAGAACAATTTTACACTCTGCTTGCCCTGGCTGATACACCACCTTGAGGAGTTAGTTATGAACAATATACAACTCCATAACGCATTTATCAGACTATCACCAGCCTTTGAGTCTGTGGACAAGGGCTGTCTTTGCACTAAATTTGATGATCATGTCAAAAGTCGCAGGTCATTAACATTGCCCAAAACCTGTATCACAATACCACTGTCAGCATTAGAACAGCTAGGAATGATCTTAAGACAAACTCCATTTTCACAAAGAATGAAGCAATAGCTTTGAAGTTCTGGGGCCTTTTAACTGGCACATGTGAGGGAATTTAATTCCTGTTTTACATGCATAGAACACCTCCTTCCCACCATCAGTAACAGGAAGATGGATGGGTACTGTAGTAGTGAGGCTTTAAAACACGAAGAGCCTTAAGACCCAGCTCAAACTGTTGGCTAATCACTGTCTAAAAGAACAGCGCAAATTCAACCATGCCAAAAAGAAATGATTGATTGGAGCAGGAATCTGTCAGTGTTCAAATGGACAGAGCTCCAGAGCTCTATCCATCATCCTAGCACACGCTGTAATCCGAGGGGGAGATTTTTAGCTAATTCATGCTTGTGGGCCTATTAGGCGGCTGTATACTACCAAAGAGCTTCAGGAGGGACTCCCTGGGGGCCAGACCTGTCATGGAAGCTTTCGGATCTTCATCACCAAAATACTCCCTTCCTGGCTCTGCAAGATGGAATTATAGGATCATAAACGAGGCATTCAAGTGCATTCCCGGCTTCGTGCTGAGGGAAATGTTTTCTAGTCCCTGTCTCCTCCGTGGTTCACCACTATGCATACTGAGATAACCCCCACTTTAGGGTAGCACAAGCTTTACAATTTTGTTTTCACTGTCCTCTCCTCCTCCCTCTTCTCTCTCCTCTTTCTTCATTTGTGGTACAAGGGATGGAACCCAGGGCCTTGCCACTGAGGAACATCCCCAGATCTTTCTTGTTATTTTTTAGTTTAAAACAGGGTTTGCTAGCTCCCTGAGTTGCCCCAGGCTAGGCCCAAACTTCTAATCCTCCTGTCTCAGCCCCCCAGAACGCTGGAATTACAGGCATGCACCACCACATCCCAACATACATTAGTTTTGTTGCTGAAGTTCAAGAAATTCCCACCAAAAGATTCTATTCTTATTTTCTGTAAGAGATAGATCCCAAATTTACTAGGAAATTTGATAGCCATAAGCTATCAAATTTAAGGGGAAAATAATTGGCAAAGATTAATTAAGGGTGATTTACTCATATAACAAACTTTTTTTAAAAAAATTAAGTTTCATTATTTATTTGTCACAAGGTCTCACTACACAGTTCAGACTCCTAGTGATCCTCCTGTCTCAACCTTGCCAGCATTGGGATTATAGGCATGCGCCACCGCACCTGGTTTTGGGGCCTGCACAGTGGGGCCAGGGTTCTGGGTAGCACAGCATGCAGTACCAGGGATCAAACTTGGGTCCTTGCATTTGTCAGCAAACACTTAGACCACTGAGCTATCTCCCCAGTGCCTATATGATGAGCTTTTTTTGCTGAATTTTGAATATCGATTGCAAAGAGTTTTAAATGGCATGGAAAAATGTACATTATATAATATTAAGAGAAAAGAGGCATGACATCCAATAGCATGTGTGTGTATAACATGCTTTCAACTACACACAATAAAATGCATTCATAAATGACAAAAGCAAAATTCAACGTATGTATTCTATGCTTTGCCTTTTTTTTTTTTTTTAATTTATTTATTTATTTATATGTGTATGTGTGTGTGTGAGGCCAGCTCAGCCCACCAGGGGGTGGGGCTGGCTGGCATGTGGTGCTGGG
>NDGM011028781.1:0-11054 GCA_002564305.1 Octomys mimax
AATTTGGTTTGAAACTGTCTCTTTGCTATTTGTTTCTCAATAAAATTATGGAAAAAAAGAAAAGAATGGAGAAAAGGAGCTGGGGAGATAGCTCGGTGGTCTAAAACACCTACTTACACAAGCTTAGGCAAGTGCAGGGACTGTTGGTTTGATCCCTGGAACCACATGGTCTGCTAGGTCCACCCCTTGGGCAAGCTGAGCAGTCCACACACACACGCACACACACACACACACACACACACACACACACACACACACACAAAGAATGAGACAAAATATCTGGAGGGGTGCTGCATACCTGTGATTCCGGCACTTGGGGGACTCAGGCAATAAGATAGATGTAAATTTGAGGCCAAACTGAATTGCAGATTAAATATAAGTTCAGCTTGACTCTATCTCAAAAAACAAAACAGAAAAGAACAAAAGAGGGAGAAAGGACACAAATGCCCTGACCTTACTGAAATTTAGAATATTTTAATTAATTTTGGCTTTTTAATTATTATTATCATTATTATTTTTATGTATTTTTGGTATAGGGTCCACAAGGTCTTACTACATAGATCAGCCTCCTAGTGATACCCCTGTAGCCTCCCAAGGGCCTGTATTGCAGGTGTGTGCCACCACGCCCGGACTCTGTTGCCATCTCAGTGTGCCCCCGGGATGGGGTCAGTGTCAGAGACTGGGGATCGAATCCCAGGTTCCTGTGTCTGTTTAAGCAGGCACTTTAATCCACTGAGCTATCTGGCCAGCCCACTTTATTTAATTTTGAATACTACAAATGACATAATTTGAGAGAAGTGGACAATGCTTAATATATTAAAAAATTTATTTAAAAATAAATATAAAGTCTAAATAGATCTATTAAAATTAGAGTCTTTGACACCTAGATAGCATCAGAAGTGAGTTCTATGAAACACAGAGTCCCACAAGAGAAAAGTAGACTCACTTCATATGAGGTCACCATTAAACTGATACCAAAACCAGATGAAGATATCACAAGAAAATTATAAACCAATATCTCTTGTGACCATAGATGCAAAATTTTTCAGCAATATCTAAGGCAAAACAAATCTTTGTCTGTCTGTGTGTTTGTCTGTTTCTCTGTCTCTCTCTCTTTTTTCTCTCTCTCACACATGCCTATCTATCATCTATCTGTCTGTCTGTCTGTCTATATCTTATAGTCTATCCATAAACAAACTGTACTAACATAGGAGAGAAGGTTAATTTAACATCTTTTGGGTGCCTGCCCCTTAGCTCAGTTCTTTAAGTGGCTGCTTCAGCAAAGCAGTCAGGTTCAGGTTGCTGTGGTTCGATCCCCACAACTCTAGCCAGCCAAACCTGCCCGGAAGGCATTTGGAGAAAAAAAAAATATTATTATTATTCCCTAAATGTATTTGGTTGTTACAGGGTCTCACTACTCAGATCAGACTCGTGGTGATCCTTCTGTGTTCAGCCTCCTCAGCACTGAGATTACATGTGTCCACCACTAAGCCTGGACTCTGTGACTGGCTCAACCAGCCCTGGGGGTGGGGCTGGCATGTCACGTGGTGATAGGAATTTTTTTTTTCCAGTGACCTCTGAATTTTTATTTGCTTACTATTTCCCAAGGACACCCCACTCCTATTGCTTCAGTGTCTCAACACTTTGGTAATACTGTTCTCAGATACTAATTTTCCATCCATGATTTTGCAGGTGGTAGTTCTCTGGATGGTTTGCATTGTGGCACTGCTGCTGTCCAGGGCATCCCTGAGATTGAAATCCTCCCCATCTTCTACCAAGCAGCTGTACTTGGCAATCTCCGCCTCCAACTTGACCTTGATGTTCAGCAGGGCCTCGTACTCCTGGGCCTGGCACTGCCCCTCTGTTCGAGTCTGTGCCAGCTCAGACTTCAGGTGCAGCAGGACACCATTGCGTTGCACCATGCGCATAGTGTAGCGAGCTTCCAGGTCTCTCAGGCTGCTCTGCAGGCCAATCTTCAGATTTCACATGGATTCTAGGTCAGTCTCCAAGGACTGGGCAGTGTGCTTCAACTCTGTGAGTGTCATCTCTGCAGCTCCAACCTTAGCAGACTGCTGTGTAGTTCTCTCTTCAGTCTGCTGGGACCAGTACATGTCCAGCTCTCCTCAGCTCTTCTGAGCCAGCTCGTTGTACTGGGACCTGATGTCTGCCATGATCTTGCCAAGCTCCTGGGATTTGGGCGCATCCACCTCCACAGTTAACCCAGAGCCGGCAATCTGGGTTTGAAAGCCTCTGACGTCAGCCTCCTGGTTCTTCATGAGTATCAGCTCCTCCTTCAGAGTCTCAATTTCCTTCTCCAGCTGCAGCCGGTGATGTTGGTGTCATTGATAACCTTGCGAAGCCTGTGGATGTCATTTTCAACAGACTGATGCATGGCCAGCTCCGTCTCATACTTCACTCTAATCATCAGCAGTAAGAGGAGCATTGTCAACCTACAGGCTGATGCGGGCTTTGTCCACAGAATTCACGAAGATCTGAGCCTTCAGCTCCTTGATGATTTTGAAGTAATGGCCCCAGTCTCTGACCTGGGACCTGTTCTTCTCCAGGTGCTCCTGGATCTTGCTTTCCAGCCTCTGATTTTCCATCTCCAGGCTCCTCACTCTCTAGATAGGAGGCCAGGTGGTCGTTCAGGTCCTGCATGGTCTCCTTCTCAGTCTAGATGCTGCCCATGACAACCAGAAAACTGGCCACTCTTTCAGCCAGACCCATGGACGCCATGTTGCCCCAGAGGATGGTGGAATGACACATGGAGACCCAGGAGCCCTAGCTCCAGGTGCCTACATAGACGCTGGCAGCGCTGCTGGATCACCCGACCAGTTGGCTGGGGGCCCGGACCAAGCCCAGAGACCGGTAGTAGGTGGAGAAGGTGGTGGAGCCGGTGGTGATACTCATGCTGCCCAGGAAGGAAAGCGAGAGACCAGGACTCAAGTTCGGGTCGCCCCCGGTGCCAGGAATTGAACCATGGTCTTTATGCTTGCCTGCGCTCACCTAAACAGTTGTTTTAGTCCACTGAGCTATCTTACAGGCCCAACTTGATATCTTAAAATTTAAAACAATTGCATTTTGAAAAATACTTTTAAAGTCCATTGTATTGTTGTATTTATATACATTAGTAATATATACTGTAAAGATAAATTTAACATAGCTGTTCAACTTTCAATAAAATAAAAAGAAAATACATACATACTAAGCAATGGTGCAAGATATATTTTGAAAGAAATTAAAACTATCTATAGGTAGCCTGTGTATGTGGAATGGAAGATTTATTATTGTTAAGATAAAAATGGTACTCAAATTTATCTATACATTAAACATAAGCCATCAAATCCACAGCAACCTTCTTTTACAGATATTGAAAAGCTGGTAGTAAGGTTTAAATCAAAATTCTAAGACTTCAAATAACCTAAACAAACTTTTGAAAGATAAATATTTGGAGGACTCACATTTCTCAATTTCAAAATTTCCTGTTAGGCAATTGTAATCAGGACAGTGAAGTTAAAAAGAATGGTGAAGCACTCATAAAATTATACGTGCAGATCAATGAAATAGAATTCAGAGCCCAGAAATAAAAGCTTTCATCTAGGGTGATTAATTTTTGACATGAATGTCAATGCAAGGCAGAGAGGAAAGACTTTACAAATGCTCCCAGGAAAACTGGATATCATGGAAATAATAAATTTGGATCACTATCTTACAACCTAAACAAATATTAATTTAAAACTGATCTCAGATCTATGTACAAGCACTAAATTCACAAAAATGTATGAGGAAAACACAAATCTTTGTAAAGTTGGTTAAAACAGTTATTTTAGGGAGATTAACAAGCAAAAAAGAAAAATTGAATTTCATGAAGAATCTCCTAGCTATCTTCCCTAAAGAGTTAAAGACACCATACCACAGTGATGTATGCATGGTCATATATATAGTGGCACAATCCAGCCTATATGCCCAACAACAGATGAATGGATTAAGAAGATGTGATATTACAGAGATGTCTTGGTTCTTGAACACTTTTGTTTGAAAACAACAGTGGAAATTCAGTTCTTTAACTTAGTTCTTTCCAAGATTCTGTTTGCAAAATGAATTGGATGAGAAGTGAATCAAATTGTCCCATAAGGTCAACACTGAACCTATCCATTGCATTTGATTTGGGTTTGTGAACATAATCCTTGAAAGAATTAAGTTAGTGTGCCAAAATAACAACTGTGTATAGAATGGAGTTGTACTCTGCCTTTTAAAAAGATAAATGAATCATATGTAGGGATGCACCTTGACACAATAATGTTAAACACACACACTTAAATGTCACATGGTTTCTCTTATATGAAAAACTCGATATGTATAGCATGAGAAATAAAAGACAGATCTAGTAATAGGAAAAAAAGAAAGAGAAAAAATTATTATAATCCAATTTAGACAACATATTTAAAGTATGCCATGATTTAATACAATTTTATGTGTTCTTTGACCTATTAATCTGATATATATAATATATATATATATATATATATATATAACCTTTATAAGGTCTTATAGGACAAAAATTAATTTGCTATTGGAAAAACAAGAGGTAGTGGAGGTACTATTCATAACAATAACAATATAAAAATAAATCCAGTTCCTTAAACGTGAGAATCCATAAAAATGGTATATCAACACAAATAGATATCATTTGGCAATAAAAACAACTGATGTACTCATGCTACAACATGGCCAATCATAAAGACAGTACAGTAAGTGAAAAAAACTTAACACAAAATGGAACAGAACATGTGAAACCATTTATATGAAATGCCTTTTTCAGGAAAACACACAGGCATAGAAAATAGGTTAGTTGTTGTTCGGGATTGGAGTGAAACAGGAGGAAAATAACAATGACTGCTATGTTTACAAGATTTTGTTTTAAGGAGATATAAATACTTAAAAGGAAACAATTTGTGGTTATAATTGCCTAGGGATCTGCTAAAGTATGAAATTGAACACTATGATAGAAATTATGGGGCAAGGGAAAAAAATGACACCAATCATGAAAGAATTGCTCAGCGTATCTAAATAATATATAGATAAAAATAGAGGACAATAGATAAAAAAGATGGAAAATTTAAACAAACAATACAGGAAAGAATTAGAATGTATGAAACAATTTCATACAGATATCCAAGGTATTAAGAAATCCATTGAAAGCTGGCAAAATCCCTTAAAGGAAATTGAAGATAGACCTGTAGACCTTGAAGACAGCACTGCAGCCACTGATTGAAAAAGGAAAGATCTCTTAAAGATAACAAAGAATCAGGAAACAGCAATTAAATAGCTGCAAGATACCACAACAAAAAACAATATAAGACTAATATGCGTCAACAAAACAGCAGAAGTCAATACAAATGACATAAAAAGAATATTTGCAGAAGTAGTAGAAGAAATTTTCCCAAACATGGCAAAAGAATCTGACATACAATTAAGTTAGACATATAGAACTCCAATTAGCCATAAACAAATTAATGTACACCTTGACACATAATAATCAAGATCCCAGAAATTTAGCACAAGAACAGAATATTAAATGCTGTTAGAGAAATGAAGCAGGTCACCTGAAATGGAAAGCCCATCAAAATCATAACAGATTTCTCAACACAAACAATGAAGTCAAGAAGAATTTGGAGTAAAGTATTTCAGTTTCTGAAAGAAAATAAATTCCATCCCAGATTGATGTACCCTGAAAATCTATCTACACATTTAATGGAGAGACAATATACTTCAATCACAAAGAAAAACTGAAGAAATTCATGATACCAAATCAAGCCGACAAAGTGTACAGACAAATATTTTAGAAAGAAACAAAAATGACCACAAATTCAAGAATGACAACAGAAAGGAACCACAAAGCAGAACATACAATTACACAGAGAAGAAAAGTAGGGATTCTACAGCAGGAAAATAACATGACAAAGCTAAGCCAGTACATATAAGTTATAACCATAGATGTAAATGGCCTCAATTCACTAATCAAAAGAAGAAGATTGGAAGAGTGTAACAAGAAACAAAATGCTGCATACAAGAAACAGCAATTATTTCAAAAGGAAATTCACAGATTGAAAGTCAAAAGATGGAAAACATTACTCCATGTGGCAGGAACCCAGAGAAAAGCAGGAGTAGCTATTCTGATTGCTGACAATGTCAACTTCAAACTGAGAATGATAAGAAATAAAGAAGGTCACTACATTCTTGTTAGGGGAAAACTGCAAGAGGAAGAGATAACAATCATAAATATGTATGCACCCAATGTAGGAATACCCAACTATATAAGACAAATTTTAACAGATGTAAAAATCAAAAGATCAATAAAACAATTTTAATAGTGGACTTTAATATCTCACTGTCACAAAGAGATTGATTAATAAGTCAAAATATATTCAAAGAAATAATACAAATAAAACAAACTTGTGAAGAGACATGGACTTCATAGACATTTACAGAGTGTTCTATGTAACATCAGAATACACATTCTCCTCAGCAGCACTTTGGACATTCTCTAAAACAGACCATATACTAGAACATAGAACATGCTTAAGTTAATGCAAAGGAATTAAAATTATCCCTTGCCTATTGTCTGACCATAGTGCAATGAAACTAGAGATTATTGACAGAAAAAATCCCCAAAACTCCATAAACACAGAAATTAAATAACATTCTACTGAACAATTAATAGGTCACAGTTGAAATTAAAAAATAAATTAATAATTGTAATCGAATAAAAATGCAGATACAACCTCTGGAACCTTTGCAAGACAGTGAAAGCTATCATAAGAGGGAAATTTAGAGCAGTAAATTCTCACATTAGAAAAACAGAAGGAATCTGAATACACAATCTCCTACTTCATATCAAGCTCCTAGAAAAAGAAAGTCAAGTCAAGCCCAAGGCCCAGGAAATTATAAACATCACAGCATAAATTAATATAATGGAGATGAAGAAAACAATGTGAAAAATTAATGAATCAAAGAATTGGTTCTTTGAAAGAATAAATAAAATTGATGAACCTCCAGCCAACTTTATTGCAAATAAAAAGGAAAAGAAGAGGGAAAGAAAAAAATTTCAAATTCCTGTATTAATGCATGAAAGGGTAAAATACCACAAACCTATAGAATTTTAGAAAATAATCTATGACTGCTTTGAAAATCTTTACTCTTACAGGCTGGAGGACTCACAAGAGATGGACAGATTCCTAGATACATATGAATTACCAAGCCTGAATCAAGAAGAAATAACCCAACATCAGTCAATGAAATTGAAAATACACTCAAAAACTTACCAATAAAAACGTTCAGGTACTGATGGGTTCACAACTGAATTCTATAAGAAATTTAGAGAAGAGTTAATGCCAACTCTTCTCAAACTCATCAATAAATTTGAAAGGGACACAATTCTCCCAAACTCATTTGTGGAGTCAAGTATTATTCTGATACCAAAACCAGAGAAAGGCCCAACCAGTAGAGAACTACAGGCCAATCTCCTTAATGAACATAAATGCAAAAATCCTCAATAAGATACTAGCAAACAGAATACAGAAAATCATCAAGTAGATTATATAGCTTGACTAAGTGGGATTCATTCCAGGAATGCAGCAATGATTCGATGCACATAAATCAAAAAATGTAATACACTACATCAACTGAACCAAAGACGAAAATCACATGACCCACTAATATTATGGACTACTGAACTACATTGGATTATCTTGCTGAATTCACCCACATACAATATTTAAATGGCAAGGAAATACCCATCTCTGGCAAAACTAAACAAAAAAGGGGATATAAATGAAGGACCATTTTGTATCAGTATATACAAAATAGTTAGGATAGACATACAGCTACTCTCTCTTAATCCAATGAGAAGAAAGATTTGTACTAATAGTGTTTGGTTAGGATACCATGTCTGCATCTTGTACTATGAACAACAACTATGAAGACAACAATATGCAATGTATTAATTATTGAAACTGTCCTACTAATCAGTTTTGAAACTGTCTCATTGCTATTTGTTTCTCAATAAAATTAATATAACTAACTAAATAAAAAGCATCAGGAGGAAAAAAAAAAGATCATCTCAATAGGTGCAGAAAAGCTTTCTGACAAAGTCTAGCATTCATTCATGAAAAAAATAACCTACAAAAATGAAAATAGATGGCTTTTACCTCATCCTGATATAAACTATCTCTGAGAAACTAATAGCCTATGTAATATTAAATGGACAAAAACTGAAAGCATGCACTTTAAAATCAGGAACAAGACAAGAATGTCTATTGTCACCACTCATATTCAATATACTTTTGGAAGCATTAACCAGAGCAATTAGACAAGAGAAAAATAAAATGAATAATTATTGGAAAGGAACAAGTAGAATCATTATTTTCATATGACATGATATTCTACATAGAAGACCACAAAAACTCCACCAAGACTTGTAGATTTAATAACCAAATTCAGTAGTGCAGAAAGACGCAAAATCAACAGTCAAAAATCAGTAGTATTTCTGTACACAAACAACAAATGTGCTGAGAAATAAATAGGGTAACTGTGCCTTTCATATTAACATCCAAAATGAATCTACCTACCAAAGGAAGCAAGAAACTTATATAGTGAAATTTACAGTACTCTGAAGAAAGATATCAAAGATGACTTCAGAAAATTGAAAGATATTTCTTTTTCCTGGATAGGAAGAACCAACATTATGAAAATGGTTGTTTTCTCAAAATTGTTACACAGATTCAATGAAATCCATATTAAAATACCATTACTATACCTCACAGATCTAGAGAAAATATTCCAAAAATTCATCTGGAAACTGAAGAAACCTAGTGTAGTGAAGGTAATCCTGGATAACAAAGGAAGGACAGGAGGTATTGAAATCCTTGACTTGAAATTATACTACAAAGCTACTGTGCTAAAATCAGCATAGTACTGATAAAAATAAATACAAATGTGGGGATCAATGGAACATATTAGAAGACTTAGACACATTAAAAACACACAAAACCAACTTGTCTTTGGCAAAGAGGCCAAACACATTCGCTGGAAGAAAGATAACCTCTTTATTGAATGGTGCTGGAAAAAAATGGCTTTTTACACATTGCAGATTAGAATTAGACCCATGTCTGTCACCATACACTAAAGTGAAAATGGATAAAAGATTTAAATATTAAAACAGAAACACTAAATCTACTGGGAGAGAAACTATATAGCAATCTTGAAGACATAGGAATTGTTAGAGATTTTATGAACAAAAATCAAACTGCAGAGGAACTACTGCAAAGAGTCAACAACTGGGATCTGATGTTCCTAAAAAGTTTCTGCATCGCGGCAGAAATCACCAACAGAGGGGGAAAAAACTTCACAAATTGGGAAACAATTTTAGTCAACTCTCCCTCAGACAAAGGAATTCTATGTAAAACATATATAGAATTTAAAACACAAAAAATCAGGAGCCCAAAATTCAAAGACCCAGGTGAAAAATAGGCATCTTAGATGAATATAATTTCTCAGATGAAGAAATACAAATGTCAAATAAATATATGAAAAAAATGTTCCATATAATTGGTTATTATTCAAGAGGTACCAATTAAAACAACACTGAGATTCTGTTTCAGCCCAGAAAGAATGGCTATCTTTAAGAAGGCAACCAATAATAATTTCTGGGGGAAAGGGAACGCTTCTCCTCTGTTGGTAGGAGTAGAGATTGGTACAACCACTGTGGAAATGAGTGTGGAGATTTCTCAAGAGCTAAGATTGGAGGTCACATTCAACCTAGTTATTCTCCTCCTAAGTATTTTTCCAGAACAAATGAAAATATAATGCCAGAGTGTTATATGTGTACCTGTGTTTGTAGTCACATAATTTGTCATAGTTAAATCTTGGAAACAGCCCAAATGTCTATCAACTGAGGAATGAATAAAAAAGATGTAGTATTTTTATACAATGGAGTACTACTGAGCTATAAAAAACGTAAAACTCATGGCTTTTGTATGTAAATAGTTGCCACTAGAGACCATACTAAGTGAAATAAATAAGACCCACATGTGTAAACATCATGTTGTTTTGCTAGTATAAAAACCTGAAAGTGTAAATAAAATCTGAAAGTTACAATAGATATTGTGAAAGTCAAATAATCTATTCAAAGGGACAGAACAACTGGACGAGGAAAAAAGACGAAAGAAAGAAGGGAAAGTTATATGTATGTGCATATGCACAGGATAACTTGAACAATTGTATTGCTGATGTCTGCTAGTCTATTGAAAGGAGCAGTTAATGTTGAACCTTTTTCTCCATTTTAATTTCTTATAACTTTTTAAACCAATTTTACATGCTTACATCTGGTAATGCAAACAACTGATTTGAAGACAACAGTGCGCAACAAAACAACCATTATGGAATTCTTATTATTTTGTTTAGTAACATTCTATATTGTTTCTAAAGTTTTTTTTTTTTTACTAGATTTTATTCTTTTTTTAAAAAAATGTGCATGTTCATTCACCTTTTTCACTTGGTCAAGTCATGATACCTGTGGCTCTTCACCAAAGTCAAAATGTCCCTGAAAGATAAAAGATTTCAACTGATTCAGGACAGCCCAACTAAAGGCTTCCAGAACTGTTTCAGAGAATGGCGAGAATGATGGGGTGAGTGTGTTCTAAGAGAAAAAAAAGTATTTTAGAAGCCTTAATGGCCACTTGGCTTTTATTGAAAACAATTTAAAAAATAAATTAACAGTGTGTTTTGGTCACATAAAACTGTGTAAGTTTTTAGTGTACATAATTTTCTTCTACATGAAGAACTTTTAATCTTTCTTCTAATGCTCCTCTTCTGGCTATGGATTGCTTCACATTTTTGAGTCCTAAAAAGTCTTTACTTTTCTATTTTATAGGCCAATTTTTCTAGAAATTCTAATTTGATTGATTTTGTTTTCAAAATTATAGACAATAGGAGCCAGGGAGATGGCTCAGTGGAATAAGTGCTTCCCCAGCAAGCACAAGGGCCTGAGTTCA
>NDGM011028784.1:0-10833 GCA_002564305.1 Octomys mimax
TCTCTCTCTCTCTCTCTCTCTCTCTCTCTCTCTCTCAGCCTCTGCCTCTCAAATAAAATGTTTATAATACAGCTAAGGTCCAGGCCCATCCCTTTCCTTCCCTCCTCCCCTCCCTAGGATTGTTTGCATCATTCCTGTGCATGTTTTTATAATTTTATTGCATATGAACATTTCCATAAACAATACGAAGTATTGTTTGGGTTATTTAAAAATATTTGCCTAAATGGTATACTGCAATAGATTCTGAGAATGAGTTTATGAGCAACAACAACATTCTCTTGCTGCAGCTCCTATTTCTTATTATAACCTTGTGCCTCTATCCCGGCATCTGGAAGATAACAATATCTTCTGAGTTGCACAAGAAAATAAGATGCTGCCAAGTCAAAGCACGCGAAATGAAGATGTAACCCAAGATAGAGAGTATCTTATACACTTCTTAAACTTCTGTGGTGTAAGAGACATCAGTGACCCAAACAATTCTTCCAAAGTAGACATATTTTCCCTAGAATCGGGGCTTCATAAATGCCTGATTTGAGAGCCTTTTATCCACAGGGTGCAATCCGTCTCCCCTCACATGGCTTGGCACGTGCCCCGATTTCACTGCGATCCCCTAATACTTGAATTCTTAAACCTCCTCCCTTTCACACAACCGCTGTCTTCACGGGTGTGGACAGCTTCTTCCAGCACCCTGAGTTTGTACTGTCTGACGCCAAGAGGACCTGACGTCACTATCCGTGAAACAGCCAAAACACCTATAGTCATGCGGTTTAATGGGCAGAGGCCACGCTCCTGAGTCATTATCAATCCTGTCTGATGGCTAAGGAGCAGAATCAGAGATATCCAATGACCAGGACTCCAGGCTGCAACTCCCTGTAAGGCTAACACACGCACACACACACACACACACACACGCTCGCATGCACTGGAAGCTGCTCCAATACCTCTAACTACCTTGACCTTCAGTAGAAAGTCATCCTTTTACAGCTCGAGAATTAATATTGTGTTATCAATAGCTATGCCACATTAACAGGAATAAAGACCACTCTGACCACACTAGCTCGTACGGTCACTTTAAAACAGTGATCCTACACAAAAGCCAACCAAAGTATCCCCTCTCGTAGGGTGAAGCAATAGACTACTCAGAACGCCAGAGAGTAACTCTCCTCATCCTTCTCCCAGTAGAATGATGGAAGGAACCATTGTTCACAGCACTTGGTGAAACCACAGCCTTTATATAGCAAACTTTTCAACAGTGAGTAACTTACCATTTCCTTTTTCTTGTTCTACTGGTGTAAAATTTGGGCCCGCTGCTTCCTCATATTCTTCTGAAAATTTCAGGCAAATGGCAACATATATATAAAAAAAAAAAAAAAAACCTGTGCAATTTGAAGGAGAAATAAAATATTACCAGTGGATCAGAATGGAAGCTCTGGAATAGAGCCCAGTGGGCCTCCATCACAGTGTCTGCTGGGGAAACAAGCAAGAAAAACAAAAGCATGGGATTTCAATTAGACAGACTTGGGCTTGGCCTTGGTTTTACTACCACTCTCCATAGGACACTGGGCAAGTCACTTCTTTAAGCCACAATGTATCTAGTTGTAAAATGGGAGCAAGGATAGTAACATCACTCTCATGGGTTAGTTAGTCGTCAGTGAGACAATGAGTGTAAAGCTCCACAATAGAACTCAGTGAGTTTTGTTTTATTTTATTTTATTTTATGTACTTAGTACAGGGTCTACAGGGTCTTACTACAGAGATAGGACTCATAGCAATTCTCTTGTTTTCAGCCTTCCAAATGCTGGGACTACAGGGGTGGGCCACCATACCCAGTCTCAATCAATGTCTCAGTGTGCCCCAGGGGCGGGGCCAGCACAGCACACCAGGATTGATCCCTGGCCACTGCACTCTGCCGAGGCAGGCACTTTAGTCCAGAACTCAGTACATTTTGAGTATTTAGGAAATAGTCGCCACAATTGTTCATACTATTTAAATCTTCAGATCTGGTCATGATGACACACGTGTAATCCCAGAATTTGAGAGACAGAGGTAGGAAGATTGTTGTGAGTTCAAGGTCAGCCTAAGCTACAAAATGAGTCCAAGGCCATCCTGAACTGCATAGTGAGACCTTGCCTCAAGAAGTGAAAAAGAAATCTTCATGATACTTTTCAGCATTATCTGTTCTGACTCACATTATAATCTGTGTTAATTATTTTTCTCTCACTGCTGAGACAAAATACCTGACACCCAAAGTAAAAATCAAAAGGTTGATTTAGCTCACAGCTTCTGAGGATTTTAGTCCATAATCTGTTGGCTCCAAGGCAGGATGGCACATGGCAGGGGGACAGCAACTCATGGTGGTGGAAGATACCAGAAGCAACAAGAGAAAAAAGAGAAGAGCAAGCTTCTTTTTCTCCCTTGTGTTGTAAGCAGGATACCTGCCCTGGGGCAGGTGTAGCACCACACCATCTCTACGCCCTCCTGTTCCACAGGCTCCAGATGTTTACAAAGTGAGGACCCTGGTCCCCTGCAGGAGTCTCGTAGTGAAACTTCTAAATTTCTCTAATCGACACAACGGATCAACCATCATAACACCCTAGGCCCTAGGGCATGTCCTCTATACCCTACAACATAGAACTGCTGAGTCACTCAGTTAAGCTCCTAAGCTCCTCAAGTTGACACAATATCCCAAGCATGACACAGTCTCCACCCAAACTCATAGTTTAACTCCTCCCAAAATGATTTGCTTTTGCCACCTCTATATTGTTGTTACTGCTCTGCTCAATACCTGGCATGCTTACCTCTTTCCTCCCTATTTTTACCTTCTTGACTCAGCCTGACCATGTCTCAACCCCTTTGCAAGGCCCATTTCAACTGTCACACTCTCCAGACAGTCTTCTAAAATGTGAGCTCTCCATGCCAGAGTCCATTGCTTTATCATTTACCCAATGTTGTAGAGGATGTTAGTATTCTCCTACTGCACTACATATGTTTCAAGGACCCATACTAGGCATGATAGAGATTTCCCTTCCATACTGTGTCATCATATTGCTTGTAAAGTTGTATCAGACGTGTCTCTTGAGCACAATAGATAAAGTAGTTAACAGCTGGAATCAAGTAGCCATGAGGCTCAATCATAATTTATTGTTCAAAGAAAGTTATTTAAACGTCAACTCTTGACATTCTCCTTTGAAAAAATGGGCATAAATGCTGCCCAGGCAGAACTGAGGACCAATGGCTGGCTATATTTGAGGTGCTCATAAGCATCCAGAAAAGAGCAGCCTCGTTCTGGGTTTATTTGTGTAGTCTGTCCCAATCGCCTTTACTATCACTGATGCACTTTCAGAATGATGCATTATCTATTCTCATGGTTTCTTTTCATTTTTGTTATTCAAACCAGCTCCAACAAATATCAGAGACCTATGTAACAAAGGCCTAGCCTATACCCTCTACTCAGGATCAAGCCTAACTCCTCACCAGATCTCTATTTAAACAGCTTCAGTAGTCACATGCTTTTCTGAAATTTTCTTGATGAGCAGTGCAAGCCATTCATCTCACCCATTGTGTCAACTCTTGGATCACCAACTCCAAGAGATGGTCCCTTACCTGGAGTAATGGTTCAAAGATAGAAGCCTGACCTCCGCCACTTACAAACCCCTGTTGGTTCCCACATCCCTTCCTTGTGGCCACCTCTGAGCCTTGCCGGGGTACATCCACCCCCTTCTCTCACCCAAATGGAGCAGTGTAGTGTAGTACAGCAGATGGACTCTGGAAGTTAGCAGATACCATTTCTGTCTATAACACTGGCTGGCTGGAGACGCTGGATAATATGCTTCTCCTTTCTAGGCTTTAATTTCTTCATCTGTTTAAGGTAACCAACTTGATAAAGAGTGACTTCTGCTAACGTGGAAAATAGAGGATGTGGAAAATTAGCCCTTCTACATTAAACCCACAGAGAAAAGCTAGAAAAATATAAGAGGCAGAAAATCTCAGATATAAAACAAAGCAAATAATAATAAAAGGAAAGTTTCCGGGTCTCAGAAATAGAGTGGGAACTCAAAGGCAAATTAAGAGGTTGTAATTAAGGTGAAATTTCAGCTTGATTAACTTCGGGATCCATCCCAGGAATTGGTGAAGTGCATTTCTAGGTGTGTCTGGCAGGTCACGGAGGTGTGGACTTGGGGCTGTATGTGTGGTCCCTCATCCTTTCTGTTCTGGGCTCTTCCCCTCCTCTTATTCCCCATGCCACCAAGTAAGCAACTGTGCTGGAGCAAGATCTGCCAGCATGACCTCTCTGCCATGGAGCCAGCTAACCCTGACTGTAATTTAAGTCTGTCCTCTTTTAAACTAGGGTGTTGGGTACTGTGTCTTAGCAAAGAGAGAGCTGACTCATATGGGAATGATGGGAAAATTCAACGATTTCCCAGAAAGATCAGAAATTGATATAGACCTTGGAGCCAGCAGGCTATATTTCAAGTCCCTGCAACACAAGATGCTGAACTTGAACTCTCTGCTGAAATATAGTGACACAAAGTGCCACTTCACTATGAAACTAGAATTGAAACATTCCTCCCATTGTTGTGACTGCATAAGCTGTCCACAAGCCATGTAACATGGCTAGAAATTAAGATCATAAAAATTATGAGCACTAAAAATACGTATCCCACCAAAAAGCATTTTAAGCTAAGAATTTATCACAAAAACTGATTGAAAATTGTTAAAAATTCATTTGTATCTAGATGAAGCAAACCCATCACTCTATAAAGCAGCAAATATATATCAAGTCATTGGGGTTCATTTTTAAGTAAGGATAAGTTTACTAGAGAAAATAATTTCTCAACCACGCAATAAACCACATGAGCATAAATTGACAGTTACAAGAAATGGAAGGAATTTTCAAGAGAAAATGCAAGATTAAGAAATATGAAAATTACTTTAAAATAAATGCTTTAATATTCAAAGGAAGCAACAAATACGCAGAATTGTTAGAACATTTTAAAGACTTACGAAAAAATATTTTTAACTGAATAGATATCTTGATAATGAATACATAGTCATTAAAATACATATATATGTGATGATGAGGTCTAAAATAGGGTATAGTTCAAGCAATAATAGGAATAAAAATATAGATTTGATGAAACTCAGATGTATCATATGGGGCAACATAATGGAAAATATGGATGATAAGAGAATTGTACAGTGGCCAGACATCCACATGGGTCTAATAGAAATTCTAGAAAAATGCAGAAAGTCAAGATGAGAGGAATATTGTAATAGGGGATGATAATTTATTCAAAATGTAGGAATCACTGAAACCCTCACATTAAAGAGCTATTCCTAAGGCTGTAAAAATACAAGAACGAACATATTTCCCAGATATACTATGGTGTAGCCATTTTCCTACATACCCCAAGTTTGCTGTGTAATATAAAATGTGAAAAATGAATCTTTTAGGACAAAACTTCAAATTCATCTCAAAGAAAATGCAAATTGTTCACAAAGAAATGTCCACTACATAAGGAAGCCTCAAGGCATACGCTAATATCTTCAAAGACCTAACAAAAATATTTTCCCATCTCAACGATGCTCAAAGAAATTCTTACACAAGGAGGACAAAGTAAACAGATCTCCAGCTTCGAAAGGACAGTTTCTTAGACACAGACCTCATGGAAACTACTTCTGAAGGCTATAATTCAGCCAAAGGAACCTTAAACCCATCTGGAAACACAGAGCAGAGAGATGAAAGAAAAGAATTTGGCAAGCATACGGGTAAAGCTAAAAGCACTGATTATATTAAGAACAATATTGACCAAATTTGATGAGAGTGATTAAAAACAAGTTGAAACTAGGGAACAAGAACACAGCAACAGAGGTGAGATTAAAGTTAAAAATATTTCATGCTTGGGAAATAATTGATTCATTTTCCAGTTTTAAATGTACACCTTCAAAGTGTAAAATAAATATTAAAATAATATAAATAGAATGTAGGACTTCTACAAAGGAGCAAATATAAAGAGAGAAAACATGATTTATCAAATAGAAGATGAAAAGAAAAGTAGAGAAAAAGGGAAAGGAGAAGACTAAGTAGAAAATACAAAAAAAAATGATTTTTGAAATTACTCATCTCTGAGTAAAATTGTAATTTCCAGCAGGAGGGGGTAGCAGAACTGTGGGTATGTGTATAATGGAGACGTTAGAAAAAAACAAATCTAAATGTTTTTCTTCTGTGACAGTGAATGAAGTAATAGGACAAGCACTCTAGTGCTGAATGGCGTACCTCACCCTGATATATACAAGTTGTCTTTCCTGATGGGAACTCAGCTTTCTCATTGTTGGAGCAGCTCGGGACCTCACTGTTGCTGAGGATGGCTGTGGCACATCTCAGGGGCGCTCTGGGGCTTACCTTGAGCGTTTCTACCTGGCTCCAGTTGATACCTCTCAGCCTGCTAGCACCGATTCTTCATCCCACTGGCACGGACTTTCTGGCTTCCACCACCGATTCTCAGGCATTCCCAGGGTAGATCCCTGAGACAGGCCCACATGAAACATTGTTGTGTGCTCCAGGCCTCCAGCTGGACTTGTGGGAGGCACTGTGATGGGCTCTAGGTCTTCTGCTGGACTCATGCAGATCCCTATTGTGAGATCCAGACCCTTCGCTGAATTATTCTTTGGTTATTTTAGTGTATACACAGATTTCCTGCACTCTTTGTATAGAATTCCTCAGGTGATTCATTATAGAACCGTCCTATAAAACGTGTCCTGCATTGTATCGTTCCCCTTGCAAAACCCCAAACTGTAGCCCTCATACTCACAAGTACTCTTCTGCTTCAGGAACTGCACTTGAAGGCATGCTCGCCTGTTCTCTGCGTGCCTGGCACATTGCAACCTGCAATTTCCCATCTTCTGAGGTTATGCTACCCAAGCGTCCTCTCCTGCCCTTTATTATTCTCTGTTAATGTATTCTCTTAATGTCCTTTAGGGAGCCTACCATCATGTATCATGATAACTGTACCTGCGTGTGGTTTCTGTCTGGCTTTCCTGTCAGCGCAGGATCTTGTTATTTTACTCACCACTGAGTACTTAGAATGCTGCTGGGTACATAGAGTGCACTCAGAATTATGAGTATGAGAGTGTGTGTGAGTGCTCTCTTGTATTTACTTGAAACAATGTCTCAACAAGCCAAGGTTTACCCTAGATATTTTTTATTAATCCTAACCAATGGAAAGGAGGTTGTGATGAACATTAAAGAGAGCCTCAGGCAGCATGGAGCAAGTTTACACTCAGAACAGGAAACTGAAGAGATGACTAGACACAGCAAAAGGGAGGGGAGGATAAAATAAGGCGCTGACCTTGGAACCTGGATCTCTGCTCAAACCTTGACTCACTTCCATAACGCTGGCTCATCTCTAAGAGGCTGATTGTTTATGATACAAGGGAGAGGGAAGGGAAAGGAAGAAACAAGACCAGAGAAGGGAGGGAAGGAGAAGGAAAGAAAAAGGCACAGAATGTTCTTGTTATTCTCTGCCATCGAGAGCAATGTATTGCTGGGGTAGAGAGAAATCTAATGAAGTACTTGCAGATGTTACCGCGAGAACTAAAGTGATTTGCTCTAGTTCTTTGAGAAAGATCTTACTGAATAGTTGGCTGCCGGTCTCAGTCCTTAATGACAAGTGCCGTTGGTGTGTATAAATTATTTATGTCTTTCTCCATCAAGCACTGGTCACACCACCCTCTTCTTTCCCTGCTGCTGCTTCCGGGCCCTCTCCTGACCTGTGGTCTCACCCTACTTGCTCAAGATGTGAGTCTGTGTCTTGCAGCTCAGCAGCATGCTGGACAGAACTCCGAGGAAGAGTTATAAGACACTGGCATCCTTCCGAGCTCTGTTACGGGTCGACACTGGCATCCTTCCGAGCTCTGTTACGGGTCTAGTGTTTTACACAAGCTAAACCACTCGATCCTTCCCGCGAGACCAATAAGAAGTGGACTTCTGTCCCTGTTTTACATGTGAGAGAAGTAAGGCTAAAGGAGGTTAAACACTTCTACTCCAATACAGAGCTAACAGAGTCTGTGCTCTTTTGTTTGATCCCAAGATGCGTATTCTTATCTCCGCATATGGAACCTCTCAGCAACAAGGCAGGAGACTTTCCACAAATGAAACTAGTTCTCTGCAGCCAGAGTAATCTTTATGAAAATGTAGACCTAACTGTGTCATGCTTCTGCTGAAAAAAAAAAAAAAAAAACACTTACTGAAATAGTTCCATTCTACAGAGAACTTTTGTCAACCCTTCTCCCAGAAATGTTAACCCCACATTCAAACTCACATGCACATATATGTTTGTGCATACACACACACACACACACACACACACACACACATTGTTCAGAGTTTCATTAAGTCACTATTTTTTCCAGTCTTTACTACACCTAAACCAATTGTTCACCCACGTCGGAGTATGTACACATTATCTGGAAAGGGTTTTAAATGTTTAATTCCCAGATCTCATTCTCAAAGCTCAACACTTCTAGATAAGGGAAAGGGATCTAAGTTCTTCTTGCTACACAGTTCACCTGAAATGATTGATTCTGATGTGAGAAGCTTTAAAGACCATGTTCTGGGATGTATTCCAAGTGGTGAGATGTTATTAAACCCTTGCCTTCCTCCTATATCACTCTCACTCCACATTACCTTATCTGACAAATGCTTGTTAAGTATTTGGTACATTCCAGGTACTTTTCTAGACATTGAGGATGTGGCAGTAGAGGAAAATGACATCTCCGCTATCATGGAGGTTACAACCTCATTGAAATGAAACAAAACAAAAAATGAATATATGACATTGTATTAGAATTCCCTAGAAAAACAGAAATGTGTGTGTGTGTGTGTGTGTGTGTGTGGTTGTGTGTATGTAAAATTGTGCAAGGGGATTTATCAGCTCAGTTAGCAGGATCAGAGGCAGGAGAGTCTACAATGGATGTCAGCACAATAGAAATCCAGTATCGCCGTAGCCCAAGAAGACGGAAGCCACAGAACCACTGCGACAAGGATGAAGTGCCAGGTGTAGGTCAAAGGCTGGAAGTTTAAGGCAGGACAGCTGGTGCGGGTCTGCATTGGAAGGGTGTAAACACTGGAGGTCCCGGAGAAAACATCCCAAAGCCATGGCAGCAACGAATGGACCTGCTCAAGAAGATCCTGCAAGACAGGAACACGTCCCTTTCCGGGCCCTTTTCTCCATGCAGGGTACAGAGCAGACCCATCCACTACCAACTTACTAGGTATTTCTTAACCTGTTGAAGTTGATGGATCATGATTAACACTCTCAGATGTGGCAGCTGGCACAGAGCAGTAGAGCAAGGAGATGCTGATAGGAAACTGTTGTGTTATTTATTTAATATTTTCTCCTGGAAGAGAAGGGCTTTCTCTGCTTTCTTGACCTGTGCATCCCAAGTATCAGAGACCCAGCACTGAGTAAACATCTGCTAAAAAGTATATCAAACATACATATCATTAAAGGTTGAGAATTTGCCGAGTAGGATACTTGAGTGGTAAATGATTTGAAAGGCCTGGCATGAATCTAGATAACACAAGGGAAAAGATGAAAACTCCTCATTCCAAAGAACCCTAAAGAGGTCCAGAATACTGTGATGCTGGGTTTCTCAGAGGGTGAAAGCAAGGGATGGAATTGTAAGAGTAATTAAGGTGGGATTAAATACCCTGAATCCCTCCACCATTCAGCAAACTAACGAACTGCCTGTTTTGGTTGCTTTTCTCTTGTTGCTGGGATAAAATACCCAACACCCAGAACCAAGGAAGGAAAGGTTCATTTAGCTCACAGTTAGTGGAGGTTTCAGTCCATCCTTGGCTGGCTCCAAGGCACATGGCAGAGGGTAGCTGTTCATGAGGGTGGAAAATAGCAAAGAGCAAAGGGGCTGTGGCAGCAAGAGAGGCAGAGAGCAAGCCTCTCTCTCTGACTTCAGTTGCATTCAGGCTATCTGTCCCAGGCCGGATGCAGAACTCACAGCCTTAATCTTGGCACTGGATCATGAATTAATCACAAACCCTAGAAGCCTGCCCCAGTGACTACATGAGGCTTTCTGGGGGATAGGTAGACACAAACCACAGCACTGCCCCTACCTCAGTTAAGCGACAATGGGAAGGTTACTACCAGGAGAAATGAAGCAAGTTCTCAATTTCCTTCTTTTATTGCCACCTCGGCCCTGGTAGGCAGTCTTATAACCAACTGGCAAGCAGCCCAGAGGGCTCCTCTCCAGAGAAACCAAGGATCTCAGGAATTGTTAAAAAGACTCCCCCCCCCAAAAAAAAAATCAGTCAAATCCATGATTTCGGGCCCATCTTCCCTCCAATGAAGTTAACAAGCTACCACCAGCCATAGAGCTTTAAATCATCTTGAAGGCAAGAAGTTTATTTGAGGGCTGGGGAGATAGCTCAGTAGAAGAAGCATTTCCATGGCAAGCTCAAGGGTTGAGTTCAATCCCTGGATCTGAAAAAAAACAAAAAAAAGAAAAAAAGAAAAGAAAGAATGAAAAAAGTTTATCTGAGAAATAAGAAAAATAATACCTTGGTGTTGACAAATAAAAGTCTCCAGACAAAAGTATTATACCACTGAGTATCCAACACAATGGGGGTTTCGGAGTGGCAAAGCAACACTGGGAATTGAAGCCAGGGCATTTTCTCTGAGCTACATCCCAGGCCTTTTTTTATTTTTTATTTTGAGATAGAAACTCGGGCTTGAACTTGTTTTTTGTTTGTTTTGAGCAGAATATATTTATTGAGAGAAAGAAAGTTCCTGTCCAAGAGAGGGACAGGAGGGGGGC
>NDGM011028794.1:0-11438 GCA_002564305.1 Octomys mimax
AAAAAAAGAACAAATACTTAGGGGAAAAGACCATGAAAATGAATGCTAGTGTTAAGCCTATATATCGTAAGCCAGCATATTATTTCTCTACATGTTTTGATAGGAACTGTTCTGACCAATCTGTATGCTCAAATATCACCTACTCCAGCTTCTGTCAATTTATAAATCCTTTTTTTGGATCACATTAAAACCACACCTTCATTATTCAAAGAGTGGGACCCTAACAAATAGATGTCTTCTACCATTATGTTCTCAAAATTCAAAGATGCTTAAGCCTACTTTTAAATATCTTTTCTAGTGAGAAGAGGTTTGGATGGGGAATCAGTTCCAACTGGCTGCTAAACTATCTCACTAGCTAGATGGCACACAAATCTTTTGTTTTTTGAGACAGGGTCTTGCTATGTAATTCAGGCTGGGCTTGAACTCACCAGGGAGCCTATGCTGGCCTTGAACGCATAAGTGATAATCCTGCCTTAGTCTCCCAAGTGCTGAGATAACAGGCATGGGCCACCATGTCCAGTCCAGCACACAAATCTTGAATCATTCTTTTCTATTATCTTTTGTTGGGGGAGAGATGGGGGAAACGTGCAGGTTGCTTCTGCATAAACGTAACAGACCATGTTCACAACAAGTTCTCTGAAAATATTAGCTTTCCTGTCTGTAATTTTGCAAATAAAAACAGTGACGCTATATATGTTGGGGCTGGGTGCAGGGTGGGAATATTTAATGACAGTCTGCAGGAAGTGTTACAGCGCTACACAACAGAGACATTTTCAGTTCTGGCTCAACTGTGAAGAGGTGACTCTAGAGGGTGAGGAAGGCTTCAAAGGTCCTCTACCACACCAAATGCTGGTCACAGCAGAAATCACAGCTGCCACGAACACGAGTACAAAATGCTTCTGTAAGGGAAGAGGGAGGCATGACACAATCATTCCTTTTAATTCCTTTCAATTCAATGTTCTATAAAGCAGCTATGGCTTTATAGAACATATAAACTTAAAAAATGAACTCTGAAGAAATAATAACACATACACAAAAGAAGTAGACACTCCTCAGCAGAATTCAATTGTATCAGTGAAATTATTTATGACAGACTCACGTCCATCCCTCATTTTCTACTTTTATGATTTAGCTATTAAAAAGTATTAACTATTGGGTGAAATTATATAGTTCTTATTGTTATGGTGCAGTGAATTTCAACAATTTTTTAAAATTTCACTCATGTTTCTTAATACAACTACCTAAGATTTGGGGTAGCAGAGGGGCAAATAACAACTCCTAAAACTTCTGTATTAGAGGATTTGTTTCTTACATCTAGGTTTGCTAAAATATTGCATGCCCCAAGTGACACAATTTTTAGAATAATTCAAAATACAGAAAAACTTAAAATTTAGAATGCCTCTAAGTGACGACAAAGCAGACAGGTAATAAATACATGTGCCTGGAACACTATTGTGACAGAAAAAAAAGTAGTATTTTTAGAAATTAAGTTGTGAGTTCTCAAGTATGTTAGGTTAACATGGATAGACCTACTATGTATTGATTTTGTGTTGTTAATTTACAATAAATACAGAAAGAAAACTAAAGTAGCTACTGAGGCAGAGATACTTTTCTCAACGTACTTTGTCTCATAAACAATATGAGAAAATCATAGATATGTGTTTTAAAGATGTGGACATTGACGCCAAAATAGTAGAAGGAGCTGGTAAGTGTTACCTCTGGGAAGACAGGAGAAGGGTAGGAATTTGTTATTTTTTTCTTGGCAGTTTTTCTGTTAATTGACTCCTTTGGTCATTTAATGTATAAACATAAACCCTAAATTTAGGGAAACAGTTGATAAAGCAATTCATCTTTAATTGTAAAAAGTACTATCCACAAAACATTTGAACTGAAGGCAGAATGACAAAATAAAGTGAGCTTCAACTTGCTAATTTTCAAAGTGAGATATTTCCTATCTTATTCCATTCAATTTTTAAAAATACATGAGATATTGAACAAATGAATCACAAATTGGTTTTAGAATCTAGAACCAAAACACAGGCTTAAAGAGTTAAGCTTCACGTTTCAATTCTTTTTTCACTCTCCTTATTCTATTCTATATCCAAAAGAAATAGGAATTAATTCATTTCACAAAACAACACATGATCTTCAGATATATACAAGTTATAGCAAAAGCACCTCACTCTAGACTATAGTAAACTCTGCTTTCTCCCTGGAGTAGACAGTATCTTGTTTTATGATACTGAAGGACATGAAACACACAAGCACAGTCTTGAGTTTGGGAACTAACACTCCCAAGAGAATGGAGATACTCAAGTGATTAAGGTGGTTAGAAGACAGCTTTCACCACAACCATCAGTCTGCCTTTTTCTTTAAACCTTATCATCAACAGTATTTGCTTAGGTTAAGAATTTGGAAGAATTTGGGGCAGCAATCACAGCACTGAGCAAGGATGCCCTCCTTCAAGAACTTTTTTATTGCCTTACAATAAAACCCAAAGCCCTGGCCACAGCCTCCTAGGACATGCCCATCTCCAGCTGACAGCCGAACTCTCTGGCTCCTACCATGGAGGTTCAGCCATGCTGACTTCCTTTCTGCTCCCTGAATATGCCAACTACTTCTGAGTCAATGTTATAATGCAAGTATGGGAAAGTTGTAATTTTAAAATCTAGATGGCTTTAAACCATCTAGCATATGGGTTTTCATTGCTAATTTAATTCATGCTCAAAACTTTTCTTAATATATTTAAAACAGCCTGAGTCATATGTTGGACAAAAGTAGAGTTCATGAGGGAAATGGGCAGAAATACACACTACAATTAAAAAAGTAATTTAACTTTCAAACTTAACTCTTGTCCTTTTTTTTTGTGGTACTAGAGATTGAACTCAGGACCCTGCGCTTGCCAGGCAAGAGCTCATTCTACCTAGCTATCTCCCCCGCCCCTTTTTTTGTGATTTTCAAAACAGCTGGTTGATAACAAATCTCAGCAGGATGCCTCCGGCTGAGTGAAAATTGTTCATGCAGTCTGGACAAATCCATTTACTGTTAGGATTCTTAAGGGGCCGGTAGAAACCCACATCTACACTTCTCAAACTGGAAGTACACTTGCTCTTGATGGTAATCAGTTGTGTGTGCTTGAGTCCCTAAGATAAAGAAGAGATGGAGGGGAACTTTAACTTTATAGCCAAGACTAATTTTACATATTACTTTCATATTAAAATGAACACTCAGGGTATTGCATGATGAATCTGCATGGAAAGAATCCACTGGACATTTTACTCTGTCTCAGTGTTCAGGCACTGTTCCCCACCAGTCACTTACCCTTTTCCAAACAAACTTTATCCATCCATCCATCCATTTATATTAATTCAATGACTCATCTTTACTCCAACACTGATGTCCTTTAAAGTTCTGCCCTTCACTATCCCATTTACCTTATATTTCCTCTAGGTGACATCAATTTATGGATACAACAACAATATGAAACCTACTTTCTGCCACACATCTACATTTCCAACTGCTGCTACCTACAAGTGTCCTCCCAGCAATCCAAACCTCACCCAAGTCCTATTCTTTTTTCTATGTTTCTTTTCAGAGAGAATGGATCCACTATTCACCCAATCACAGCAGCCTTTGGCTGTCACAGTGAACTGCACTGGCTTAACTTGACATACAACCAGTTTATAATTTCAATCTATTTTCTTTCAAAGTCTTTCCCTACAGAAACCAAGCACAGACTCACTGTTCTCCACACAGGCCAGGGGTATTCAGTGCAATCAATATTACCTCTAGAGGACTGCTATGGTTTAAACGCCTCTCTAACTTCGTGCCTTGTAGGCTTACTCCTCAATGTACAAGCTTGGAGGTGGGGCTTAAAGTGTTTAGGTCATGAGGGTGCAGCCTAGCAGACTGATCAGTAATGTTACTATTATTATTTGAGGAAAAAAAGGGAGGGCATCTTGCTATGCAGTTCAGGTTTGGCCTTGAACTCATTTATGCTGGGCTCAAACACACGTTATTCTTCATGCCTCGGCCTCCCGTGTGCTGAGATTATAGACCTGTATTATTTAAACAGCCATGGAAAATGTGAAATGGTACACACATGAACACTCCACTCCCTTCCTTTAAAGTTAGCTCTAAAGCCTAATACCCTGCTTCTAAGATTAGTGCTATTTACCTGGTAAATATATACAGAAACTGTATATATTCTTGACTATCTATTTGGTAATGCTGGTAATTACAAAGAGCACAGTAGTTAATTACATGGACTTTAAACATAGCCTGAGTTCAAATTCTGACTTCACCATGCATGCCTTAACTGACTTAAGACTTTTCTAAACCAACTTTCCTAAACTTTGGTTTGTGAAAAATAGTAGCTACCTCATAATGTGACATAAGAACTAAATTACATTAAATGTGTTACAAGTATTTAGCACAGCATCTGTACATAGTAAAATCTGAATACTTACAGGAAACAGTTTCCTCTTGCCTCTCTAAAATCTGATTCATGATTACCACTTCTGAACTAAAATCGGTAGACAGGGTATTTATCACACAGACTGAGAGCAACATGTAACAGATTAAAAGGAGTAATGCTATCTTTCTTTTTAGAGCCTTGATTCAGCTTTTGGAAAAACAAGAGGCATCACCCTCTTAGGTACAAATAAGATATGATTGATGACTCAGCTCTATTAAAATAAACCATGAGGAGCTTTAAGAAGCAGCTGAATCTTTGTTTAATTAGTAAAAACTACCAAATACATATCTCTAAATTAACTGTCAAAACCAAAATCAACTGCTTAAGAGCATAAAAGACACTGGAATGTATTTTGCGATGAATAGATGTTTTGAATAGATTTTCTCCAGATGTTCAGGGCCAATGAAATCCAGCAGGAGCTACACTAAAATTCTTTCAGAGCCTAGATAGTAAACCAGATGGTTGTAGTAAAGGCCACAATATCAGCAATATTTACAGTACTGTAGATCTCTCACATACAATTTCCAAAGCATTGCTGCTTCTGTTTAATCTGAACCCCCAGCTGACTTCTTGTTTCACTTAGCAGCACCTACATTCCTGACAATATACAAAGTTCCTTGTAGTCTGTTTCTGTTTTCATCTCCCTCACTCCAGGCTTCAGTACCTATCTAGCAAGTCCAAGGTCCTGAGTTCAATTCCTGGTACCAAACACACACACACACACACTCTCTCTCTCTCTCTCATGGTTTGTGTCTAGTTGTCCCCCCAAAGCCTCATGCAGTCATTGGGGCGGACACTAGAGTTCGTGATTAATTCATGATCCAATGCTAGGATTATGGGTGTGGGTGCTATATATACCCATGCTGGGGTGGGTAATCTGCATACAAATGTAAGGAGAGGAGAGAGGCTTGCTAGTTGCCACAGCCACTGCTCCTCTCTTTGCTCTTTGCTGTTTTCTGCTGTCATGAGCTGCTGCCCTCTGCCATATGCCACTCTGCCTTGGAGCCAGCTGAGTATGGTCTCCACAAACTGTGAGCTAAATAAACCTTTTCTTCTTTCATTTTGAGTGTCTGCTATTTTGTCCCAGCAATGAGAGAAAAACAAACTGAGACAGACAGACAGACAGACAGACACACACACACACACTGCATGTAAAACACTCCAGGATTTAGCCTCATTACCTGGTTTGATATTTTTGGGTCAGGTCTAAGCATATATCTTACATTATTCATGGGGGGGACTCTTAGGACAAGTCATGACTCTCCCCCTTATTTTATTCACACTTCCACTCAAATGATGCCCAATCAGTATGACCTTCTCTGATCACTCTTCCCAAAACCAGCTCCCTCTCCTAGCTTCATCTCATTCTCTTCCAGTCTAGTACTTATTACCTCAAGGAGATACACATTTATCTATCTTCCTTTGTTATATTAAGTCCTATAGAAACTTGGACTGTCTTGATTTCATCCTTCACTGTTTTCTTTTTTCAATAACTTTATTGAGAAACAAATAGTAATGAGATAGTTTCAAATTTGATTAGTAGGACAGTTTCAATAATTAATACATTGCACATTGTTGTCTTAGCGGTTATTCATTGTACAAGATGCAGACATGATATCCTGTTTATCATCCTTCACTGTTTTATCCACAAAAAGTGCTGTACGACATAGACTTCTGGGACATTTGTAAAATAAATTATGTCTTTGGTGTTAACAAAATAGGGGGATTCTTCTGACCTTCATTCTTAAGAGAAGCTCTATTACTTCTGTTCTATAACTTAGAAAAATAAGGCTCAAAGAAGACTGGATGATTTGTTCTAAAACCATGAAGTTAGTTAATAAAGTGGAAGAACTGGGACTTTAAACCAAGTTTTGGCAAACTTTTATGCAGTGTTAGGTAATCCAGTATCTTTCAAATTACAATAAATATATCCATCATGCTTTAAAATGTTCCTCTCTTAAAGCTTCAATCACCTTTCTGCAAATATGTGCTAATGATCAGTTACTTCTGGAAAATTTAGGTAGAAATATGGCAACTTAATAGTTCTTTAAAATAGGAGAAAAAGAAAAAAACTGAAATCTTCAAAAGATAATAGCTGAATACTGAAAAGTTACTTAAAATGATTTTTCTGGTTTTCCAGATGTTAAAAACATCAGCAATTTCTCTTAAAATGAGAATATTTCACATATAAAGTTGCATATATATTGTAAATCCATCTATGATCTTTCTATGCAGAGGCATAGAAAGGAAAAATATCAAAGGTTAATATGCATAATGAAAATGTGATTTGTGTATTTAAGAATTTACAACGTGGATGTAACTTTTCCCCAATTATAGAAACAGTTTTTAAAAGATTAGTTTAAGATCATTTTCCATAAAAAGTAATGAGAGTCCCATGAAAGAGTAGGAAATATGGAGGATGGACCTGGGACTTGTTACTCTAGAAAGCAAATACTAATGAGGTGATGCTAAAAGACAGAAAAGCAAAAGTGAAAAGGTTCCCAGAGGCCTAGGATGGCACAACTTAGGCATAAAAAGAAAATGGCTGTCATATATTGACATATAAATCAAATATATGTACATATATAATAGCAATATAAGGAAAGCATTAAAATCCATTAAACTTAACACTAAAAAATTTATTGGTCACACTGAAGGCTGTGAAAGCAACAATTGGTAAATGAAGAGCATGGTGCATTTATCCTGCCTTTTCTATAGTCAGTCTTTCAAGGTAAATGAACAGTTGATAAAGAAAAATTCTTGATACAAGAATTCATATTAATGAGTACAAGAAAATAGAAATTACCATTCTATAAACCTTCATGTAATAATGAATCTGGCAACCATCAATAGGTAAGGAGATCATTTGGTGAAAGATAGATGGAGAACTTTACAGTGGATTTGTGCCTGACGAAAGAAAACACAATGATCTATGACTAAAAATAGGACAACCAGACAGCAGTGTGTCTCGTGATACAATGCACTAAAACGCAAGGCATCATCTATACAAATATTTGACCCTCTGCTTTTCCCTCAAACTACTACTACTCTAAATCCAGTCAGGCTTCTGGATATATGTACCTGAACATGTCCTTTTTTTTTTTTTTNCTTGCATTTTATTTATTTTTTGTTTATTTATTTATTTTGCAGAACTGGGGATTGAACTCAGGCCTTTGCACTTGCCAGAGAAGCGCTTATTCTACTGAGCCATCTCCCCGGCCCTGAACATGTTAACTTAAAAAAAATTAGCAATAGGGGAAACTTTCTATTTGAAGAACTGGTATGCCTCTTTAAACAAGTTACTGAGGTGAACTACACTATTGACTATGTTTTGCTTGGCTCAATTCTCCTCCTTATTTTCCATGAAGTTAAAACTTAAATTTAGGAGCTTGGGATGAGGCTCAGAGATAGAGCACAGCATCTGTCTAACATTCATGTGGCCTTGAGTACTGAAGGGAAAAAAGGACAGAAATATATTTAACTGCAAAATGATCATTTTCAATTTTTTCTGAAAAAAAAAAAAACATTCTTTCCTCCTTAAGGTCTTAGAGCTCTCTTAACTGTTCCAATCTAAGTGTTTGTTTACTGTAATTAAACTCACTTTGTCCATGGCATGTAAGAACAGAAAGAATATCTACAAAGGAAATAGGTGGGGCTGGGGAGATAGCTCAGTGGTCTAAGCGCCTTCTTGGCAAGGGCAAGGACCAAAGTTCAGTCCCTGGTACTGCATGCTGAACCAGCCCCAGAAGTGCTGTGCTGGCTATCAAAACTGGGTATGGTGGCATACATCTGTAATTCCAGCACTGGGATGGCTAAGACAGGAGGATCACTAGGAGTCCGAGCTGTGTAGTGAGACCCTGTACCCAATAAATGAATTAAAAAGGTAAAAAAAGAAAAAAAGAAACAAACAAACAAACAGGAAATAGGTGCATATCAATGGCTTCAGTACTCCCTGAAATTATTGTTGGAAACTGCAGCAATGCTAGCATGAGTATAACCCCTACTTGGGAACACCTACTACATCTTAAAAGAAAACCATTAAAACAGTTTTAAATATAAGTCCCTCTTGTACTAAGTCTCAGATACATACTGCAGAGGAAACTTGGTAATATCATACACTACCTTCCCAACCAAGTCCCTGGAGCACTATGCACAGTGGCCATGATCTTCTTGATTTTTTTTTTTTTTTTTTTGCAGAACTGGGGATTAAACTCAAGCCCTTACTGAGCCATCTCCCTGGCCCCCCAGAAGAAATTTTTTTTAAAGAGAGGCATCCACAGCTTTCTGCATTTTAAAATCTTTTTAGAATTTAGAGATGAGGGTAGACTACTGTTGGAAGTTTCCATGATCTTAAAGCTAAATGTACCTATCATATACATATTATCATACAGACCAGTTAATTTCATTTTTGTCAGCCAAAGTACTAAATAGTTCTTATGTAACCCAATTATTACAGTACTCTCACAAGTTTAAGTGTTTGAAAAATATATGCCTGCTTATAGGAAAGGGTTTTTCTTCAGTTGACTTTAGAGAAAAGTCATTTTACAAGGATTTTTAAAAAGCAACGTATCTAGTAAAAGGGTGTTACACAGGTAACACCCTATGTGTTAATTTTACAAAGAGGAATGGCATGTTAAACCTCAAACACTGAGAGAATCATACTACCATTGTCAAGTTTTACTGTGGCAATTTTGGCATAACATAAAGCCATTATGGATTTGCAAGACTAGAGTTATGATAAGTACAACAGAATATTTCAAGCTGCCTTAAACATTTCTGGAACAAGGTAGGGCATGTATAAACATTCACCTAGGCAGTTTTGGAATTTACTCAGATATAGTTGGAAGTTATTTTACCCAAGTTGAACACAGCTAAGTGACTCTTAGGAATTATGAATGCATCACAGATCTGTGACTTCCTTCTTCTAAGTACTAATTATCATAAACATACACACACACATCCTTTTTGACTTCTGCTTTTTATAAAGTATTTGCTTTTAGCCTCATTTGAGTGCTGGCTCTAGTAGTAGTTTGCCAATGTCTTTTATTATATCAAGACAAGGTAGTGCGCTCAGGAAAAAAAAAAATAGCCATGAAGAAGGGAGTATCTTCTTTTTTGCAGAACTGGGAATTTAACTCAGGCCCTTGTGCTTGCCAGGGAAGCGCTTATTCCACTCAGCCCTCTCCCTGGCCTGGGAATATCTTCTAAAGTGGATTCTTATAGGTTTAACAAAATGAGGAGCAATTTCTAAATTTGCTAAGTAACACTATAAAGGTAAGTGTAAAAATTAAGGTCTATGTACTATTTCAATTTTTTGCATGAATGTAACTTGCTGAAATTTGATTATTTTTAATAACTCCATACAAAAATACTTATAATAACTGTCTTAACTACAAAAGTAAATTTACTTTCTTTAGTTGAAAATGTCCAATCCCTGTCATTCTTCTGAGAAAGCAGAGGTCATCATCTTAGTATTTCTTTCTTCAAAGGACAGACTGTTCTTAACTATTTCAGCAAAAAGACCAAGGCCTAAAATCTACATCTTATTTTTATTGCTCTTATTTTTAATAAATTACTATATATGTCATTGGTTTTCTCTGCAGACCTACTCAGCTTTACTTAAGACACTGGAAAGACATATACAAAATGAGTGGGAGAAAAGAACCTAATTCTCTAACCAGACCTGTCTGACATAGGATAGCTACTGAAATGAAGTATCAGTTTGCTCATCTTTATAAAAACTGAGGAAGTGATTCCTGTTCTGCCCACCTGGACAACTAAACAAAGGCCTGCTCTGTCTACAGAAAGACCATACAATGTTCTGTGCATGTTTTGTATATCAGACATCAGAGAAAATGATGCCAAGAAAGACTCTGAGAATGAATCAGAGAAGGTAGCAGTCTGAGAGGGTCAAAACACAAATTCTTAACTCATACCAAAAGCCCATGCCAATTTGCAAAGCCATCAACAAACAACTCACAAGGGCAGCCATTTCGCACCAGCTAACCAACAGTAAGCCCTATCAGTCCTTTTGAATTTTGCAATCTGTCCTATTAAAAATGCCATCTTCCTGATCTCTATCTTTTCCCACCCTTCTGATCAATCTTCTGATTTGAACTGCTGATCACTGACAGCATATTTTCCACTTGTACCTGCAATGTTAAGATTACGTGTACATTTCTACTGCCCCTACTAGATTTGGAATCTTTCTCTTATGAATAACAGAATATTGTATAATTATGAATATTATCCCTTTAGCTTTTGTCTTCTCACTTTTTCTTTTTTTTTGGGGGGGGGGGACCAGGAATCAAACTCAGGACCTTGCATTTGCCAGGCAGGTGCTTGTGCTGCTGAATTATATCCCCAGTTCCTAGCTTTTGCCTTTTTCAAACATGTTCTCTTTGCTTGCTTGGCAACTGCATTCAACTTCACCACTTAAAATCCAACAGTTTAATTTGTTTATAGTTTTATGTGTCAACCTTTTTCTTTAAAAACACTGCATTTCCTACTAGGATTGCAATAGGATGTAGAATATGAATGTAATATTTCATATTTGCATATATTAAATGTTATTTATACTAGATCGGACTCATAGTGATCCACCTGCTTACAGCCTCCGAAGAGCTGGGATTACAGGTGTGTGCCCCCACGCCCAGTCTAAACTGCTGTCTTAGTGTGCTAGGGGATCAAACCCCTGGCCCCCACGCCTGCTTGGAGAGTGGCTACTTTCCTTTTAATACTATTTAATACTATTTTGTCTTGGACAAGAAAGATATTAAGAAGCCCACCGTAACAAAAGAATTCGTAAGTTTTCTACAGTTATCAACTAATTAAGTTATTTTGGGTTTGGACAGTACATTTTTTAAAAAAAATTTTTATTTATTTGTGTGTGTGTGTATGTGTGTGTGTGTGTGTCCAGCTCAGCCCACCAGGGGGCGGGGCTGGCCGGCATGTGGTGCTG
>NDGM011028804.1:635-15731 GCA_002564305.1 Octomys mimax
TTTTCTGCCTCTCTATTGAAGTGTGGAGTAGGGGACTAGTTGTGACATAGCTTGAGTAGTGATCTGACTCATATTTTGCGGTGGCTGGAAAGTCTCCCTGATATTGCTTTTGATGTTCAGCTTAAGCATGATGGGGTGCTAAGTGAGGCTTTGAGGTAGGGGTGCTAGCAGGTGTTTTAGTTTGGGCTAGTAGAATAAAGTATGATAGATAGGGTTTCACAGGACACCTTGTCAAGCTTCCAAGCCTTTATACCCTAATGCCATCATACTGTACTCAGGGGTCGGATTCTAACACACGAAAGGCGGGGACATAAATATTCAGCAGTTGGCTGTACTGGGCTTCTACGAGTTCTTTCTTCTCAAAAATCTTTAACTGGTGATCTCCTTTCTGAAAGCTGCCGGGCCCTCGAGCTAACATATTACCTTATAGTTCTAGGCTTGGGTAAAATGGCCAGAGAAAACAAACTGAGAATGGAAGGATCAATCTTACTCTCCAGGCTTAGTAAAGATATGTTTCCATGAATTGCAGTTGTAGTCTAATTCATGCAGGGCCACAGTGCTCCTCTGTGGGTAGACACGCCAGCTGTGGTCGGTATTAGGATCAGCTGCAGCATGGTCTGCCAGTCCAAGACCCTAGGTGGCAAGGCCCGAGTACCTTCCCCAGACCTACACAGAGCCAACACTTGTTCTCTCCTTCCAGTGGTGGAAACTGAGAAGCAACCACTGTTTAACAGAGCCACAGTAAGATGTAAAAGAATAGTGGCACAGTCACCACACGTCAGGGTAACTCTAGGGACCAAATGTCTTCTGCCTCCTCTCACTCCATGGTAGCTCAGAGGGAGGCCCTGCTTCTTCTAGAGACTGCACGCCTTCCTTGCTGCCCTCACCTCCCTGCCTTCCTCCAGTCAGTAGAGGTTCCTGCTTTTGTGGAAAGGGGACAAATGTGAATAAGGCAGTCGATAATGTTAGCTCAGATTGGCAGAAGCAGAGCAACATGCCTGCCCTTTGAGGTGTGTGTGTGGGCGTCTTCAGATGAGAAGGATAATGCTGCTTGTGTGGTTTTAAATAAAACCCCTTGCCCCAGTGCAAAGCATTTCCTGTGGACTTAGAGAAGGAGAATGGGAAGAGGAGGAGGGTCTGAGCTGGGGCACCAAGAGCCCAACCAAGGACAAGACAGCAGCAGGGGACACAGAGCCCCAGGGGCTGCACTGGGTGAAGGAGACAAGGGTGGTAGCTAACTCTGAAAGGCAGCTTGGAAATTGAGTATCTGTGTTTTCTCTGAAAGAGGGGCTCCAGGAAGAGGCTGTCGGGTGTCAGTCACAAAGCAGTCTTTGCGTTGTTTTTCTGTAGCTCTCAGTGGAATGTCATGGACAGAAACCAAACCACTCCTGATTTTGGAAGGGATTCATGAAAGCGAGGCTATAGAAATTGATCTTCTCCACAAAAAACAAAGTAAAACAATAATAAAACAATGACAACACCCCTCTGATTAACCATCCTAAGAGATGAAATGTGCATCCTCACAGACCTGTGGTTTGCAAATTGCTTACAATTCTGATATTGCTGCCAGCTACCAGAATACCTTAGCCTGACAAGATCAGAGCTGCTGCCATCCTTTTACATTTAATTTTAATTTACACAAAATAATGTTCTCTCTGCTCCATTTCTCCCAATTCTTTTCTTCTCCTCCCCTGTTCATTTTTCCTTATCACTTGAAAGTTCTCAGCAATGTCATCCTCTCCTGCTGCAATGGGCTTCACCTTTACAAGTCTCATAAATGCCTCATTCCATTTTCATGTTTGTGTCTGCTGCAGCGACACTTCTGTGCAGTAGAATTAAACTTGGAAAAAGATAGACCGACTAATAGAGACTTTCATTTTGGTTAACAAACATTTTAGCTGACATGCCTTGATTTTGAAAACGTTTACTTTTCTATTTAATTTAGAAATTGAAAGGACATTGGAAAGGTCAAGCTTGCTTCTTTTCTCCTTTCCATCCCCCATTTTTATTTCTTTTTTCCCTCTTCCATGCTTTACAACGTAACTGTAACATTGAAAAGTTTATTTTGGGATACGTGGGGGGTGCTTTTGTCTATTTCCTGTATTTTTAAATTATTTATTTAATTTTTATTCTTTCAATACTGGGTCTCACTATGCAGTTCCCTCTGTCTCAGCCTCCCCAGTGCTGGTATTACAGGTTTGGAGGCCAGCATGGCATGCAGTATGGGGGATCTAACTCGGGACCTTGTGCTTTCCAGGAAGGCACTTATGCCACCGAGCTATCTGCCTAGTTCAATTTCCTCTATTTTTTATCAGTACATTTACAGTTTTCTTTGAAAGTTGTGTACTGTGATATAAGACCTTGCACCAGGGATTATGTTTAGCATAAGATCATTTACTCAACTTCAGGTAAATACATAAGCTCAGGGCTGGAGATGTATTTCCTTTTTTAGTCCCAGGATTACACATTTAGAAGCTGCCACTTTCAAACTCTTGACTAGTGGCCTGATAAATCATAAACATTTCAAATTTAGTGATTATGATTTTATATGCTTACCAAGGAGCTAAACATTTTGCCATCATTTATCACTTTCATATTTGTTGTGCTTTGTATTATAGAATACTCTGGGCTCTGATTCTTTCCTTCTGCTGGATTCAGGTAAGCTTTGTCACCCATTTCAATTCTGTTCTCTTAACAAAGGTCACCAACCTCATAATGTCACCCATTGGATTTTTTTTTCCATATGTTTATTGAGAAACAAATAGCAATGAGATAGTTTAAAATCAAATTGGTAGGGCAGTTTCAATGTTCTAATGGTGTTTATAAATAGAATATCATGTCTGCATCTTGTACAGCAATTAACCACTAGGAAGAATGTATGCAATGTGTTAATCATTGGATCTTTGAGCTGAGAAACTTTTGCTGATTTTCCTCCTAAGAGATAATGGCTTCTATTGCTTTGAATTGTCTCATAAATTTTTATTTTATTTTATTTTTTTTGCGGAACTGGGGATTGAACTCAGGCCCTTGAGCTTGCCAGGGAAGCACTTCTTTCACTGAGCCATCTCCCCGGCCCCTTGTCTCATACATTTTAGAAAAATAGCTAATTATTCTTATTTAACAAGGAAGATCTTGTGTCTGGTGTGGCTGCATTTCTGTGAGAACGTGTTACTGCTAGCAAGGAGATCCTTTTTTCCTACAAAATGTACCTGTGAGTGATGTAAGTGGAACACAAAGACTCATGAATATCATTGTCTTTGTGTGCAGATGTCTCATTTCCACCGCTGATACTCCTGAGTGCTTTAGGCTTAGCAGGTTCTCAGCAAATGTTTCGTAATCTTATCAGTTTTCTAATCCTGACTTTTAGCCTGACTTTTGGAAGATTTACAGAATTTTGAAACATGTGTATGTATGTAGATAGGCATATGTTTTCTCAGAAAGCATCATGGCCAGCAAACTTGATAATTGTTAGTGGATGTGTCCTCACAGGATCATAGTGCCTTTGGTATTCCTTCCCCTGCTGCATAAAAGGGATCCGTTTTTGTGCATGGGCTTGCAATCCTTTCTTCAATTACTGGAAAAGCTTTGCTTCTTTCTCTCAGGCGCGCATTGCTGCACCATTGGAAGTTTTGTGACAATTATAAATTCACTTTTCTATTTTCTGCATTGCAAATTTGCCTTCAGTTGACTAAACTTGGCTGCAATATTATTTTATTTTTTATGTCATAAATTTGTGTATATTACCCATTTCAACAGACGTGCTTGTAAGATAACAGTATTTCCACATTACTTACTTTGGTGAACCTCAATAATGCTGTGAAGTAAATCAAAATAACCGTAACATTTGAGTAGAGAAAAGTATATTAGAGAGAAACCCAGGGTGGAATTAGAAATGACTGTGGCTTCCAGTGATTCATTGGTCCTTTATGTAAGGCCTTTAAGCAAACACTTATTGTCTATTATCAATCCAGACTTCTGGGATTTTTGGTTTTTTTTTCTTAATACTGGCTTAATTTTTAAAATATTTGATCTTATCATTTAAGGAGGATTTTGTATATTTGGAACCATATGCTGATAGGGTGGCACTGCATAGCTTCAGTATGTTACACTTATTGCTAATCTAATACACTGAGCTGTCAGGGGTTCTTCAGTTAGGGCCTCGCTGTCACTGCCACAGGAAGTTGACAGCACTACCTTTCTCTCGTCCTCTGGTTTGTTGGTTTTCATGCTGACATCAGGTTTCATCCATTCCCAAAGGCATGAGTCAGGAATTGGCTTTCTACTTTGCTCTTCATGGCTTGCTGATATGTGAGACATCGGTTTCATTCTCTGTAACCCTATGACTCTGAGTACAAATTCCAAAATCAACTTTTAGTTATACATTATTTGTGGAAAATTTGAAACTTGTTGCAGGTGGTTGTGTTTGTTTCAGGAGGGCAAATTGTTATTTGAGAACAATATGCATCATCTAAAAATATATCATAACCATATGTACAGAAGATTTAAAGGAAGTTTCAGGAGCACAGTTAACAGAATTTATAAAAGCTTCCAGATGACTTGGCCAGTATACTTTAATGGTGTTAACCAATTAGCTCATGATAAACTTTAGGATTAAGCAAAACCTTATGAAACCAACATAAGGTACTTCATTTCTTTGGGATTAATCAATTAATTTGCTTAAAACAAAAATACTTTTAATAACTAGGAAGCTTTGCAATCTCTAGTGATCTCTTTGCAATATTCTATTGCAGAAAATATCAAGTCACCTGTGTTTACTTCTGCTTAACTTTTATTTGTTCTGATCACTGTGTTCTCATTTGTTTGAGAAGAAATCATACTAACACATATGCAAGTGTAAAATGAGTAGTGTGGGATGGCCAAATACCTCAGTGGATTAAAGCACCTGCAAGCAGGTGCAGGGGCCTGGGGTTTGATCCCTGGGCCTGTGGTGCCAGTCCCACCCCTGGGGCATGATGAAATGGGCAATTGAGAGTGGGCATGGTGGTGCACTCCTGTAATCCCAGCTCTTGGGAGGCTGTAAACAGGTGGATCACTCCAAGTCTGATCTCATAGCGAGACCCTGAACACCCTGAAGACCCTTCCATAAAATACAAAGAAAAAAAAAGGAAAAAAAGAAAGAAAAAAGAATAACTTGAGTCTAGAATTGCATGAAAGGAACAGAGCATGACAGGTGATATTTAGCCCACAGTCCACTCTGTTGAGGGCAGTAGCACAGGCAGAATCCACCAGAGCAAAAGGTCCAGATTAGGCATAAGAGATTATTCTCAATCTTTAATGTGCACAGTTATCCTGGTCCTTAAGAAAATGCTTAGGGGCATTTACTCAACTGAGGAAGGCTTAGAGGAAGACTTGAGATTTTGCATTATTATGAGTTTAGCTTTTGAGTCAGGTCTAAAACAATTTTCATTTTAAATAGAAGCCTCAGATGTTACAGGTTCTAAACAATAATGATATTTTAAGATTTCTGTGTACAGGAATCGAACTGAAAGTCCTTGTGACTGGTGCTCACACGCTGAGGAGACCCACACAAGTTCTCAAGCTGAGTTCTGTGAGTAGTGAATTCTTTCTTCCTTCTTCTGAAGATCAATGAAATTGCAAGGAATTATTTTACAGCTTCCCAAAATCCCACAAAAACATACAGAGGTTGCTGGGTCAGATGAAGGGAGAAAACCATCAGGACACAAAAGGGGTGGATTTTGCCACCTTTGCCTCTGTCTGGGTCCAGGAGCCCGAGCAAGTCACAGGTCTGCTTTCAGCCTCTGTTTTCTCATGTATCAATTGGCAACAATAGTGAAGTAAAACGTCAAACTTTGCTCTCATATCAAATATAGGAATTATATAAAAGTGCTTTGTAAATGTCAAGCACAATGCAAATATTATTGAAGCACTTATACCTTAGCAAAGATGATTAATATTACATTGCAACACTTGTGTTGCCACAAATCCTCAAGTGTTTTGTGATTTAGGCAGCTAATATTCCACGAATATAGACATTTTACTATTTTCCCTGTATATTATCTGTAGCTAGTTACTCATTAGAATTCTATGGTGTAGGGCTATCATTGTTTCTTTCTTTTAAAGACCACTGTTGTCATCACCACTGAAATATGTTTGGATGAAGTGATATGCTGGGTAGCTGTAGGAGAGTTAGGACTGCACTCTACTTGGGGGGTTGCATTGAAGTTCTGAAGCAGATGTAGATGGTTCCTGAGTTATCATTCAGAAATTTCTTAATCAACAGCAAGGTATGCTTGTTCCTAAAATAATACGCTTTCCTCTTCTAGGGAAGAAGTTGACCTGCAGAAAGCTTGCATTTTAATTGATTTCTTGATTAATATTGACTATTAAATCTTACACAAATTATCCATGGCATCTATCAGAGATAAGTAACAGAAAACATATTAAAAGTTTAATGACTCATAGGAATTCTTTATCAGCAGTCATTTACTGAACATTGATTGGATGAAAATAATAATGTTACATTTATGGCTTGGAAGTTACTTACAGAGATTATATTTTTGACATGTATTTCTTTGAATCTATAGTGACATAAAAGTCTGTCTTCACAGTGCTTTGATTCAACATTATACATATTATAAACCTCAGCAAATTTTCCATTTCAAGAAATAATCTATGAGAAAAGAAAATGAAATAGAGGGTAGGAGAGAAGCAGAGAGGATGAAGATACAGAAAGAGAGAAAGGAAGCAGAGAAGGAAGGAAAACAGTGCAGGAAAAGGTATTGCTACCTTTCAGAAAATTCACTGTGACTTAATGGCCAAGAAAAGAAAAAAAAAAGGTTTTGAACAACTAAATATGTCAGACATCACATCAGGTTGTTTGGAGTTGATATATTACTTAACTTGTCAAGATGCACATCACTCTCAGAAGTGGAGAAAAGCCTTCCATAGGTGCTATGACATGTGTTTAGCTTGTGATAATCCTAGTTTTGCTTTTTCTCCTGGGTCATTCATTTTTTTTTGAACATTAGCTATGTCTTTCATGCCTGTCATTTCTAGTCTATAGTTAGGATACTTGGAGGACTTATTATTAAGCTTCTAAATTATACCAAACACCCCAGGGGTCTTTCAGACAGGGTTTGAAAGCAATAGACATTACTTTGCATGGACATTTGTTTGTACCAACGCTCCTTGCTGATGTCTCTGGGGCTCGTACTTCCATCTTCTGGCTGACATAGACTTGTTAGCTGAGCAGGTCATGTCTGGATGAGGATCAGGTCCCCTGCTCTACTGAGGCTGCTGTAACATTGACTGCTCTGCTGCAGAGCTCTTTGGTGGTTGCGTCTCCAACCAAACCTGTCCAGAGTGAGTATGAAGAGGCCAGTAAACATGTGTGAATGTTCAAACTAAGGGATATTTAGAAAAAACACCTTAAATTTTTATTTAAAAATAGATGGAATGTATTTCATATGCTCTAGTGACTAGTAAATTTGCCCCTACACATCAGAAAGTTAGAAAGAATGAAAAAATAAACTATTAACTTGTTAATAAACAACTTATCTAAATATTTGCTACTTGCATTCAACCATTTGTATATGTTATAATTTATGTGTTGTCATGCCCAAAGCTTTGCCAAGTGATAGTCCCACAGGAATTACTCTAGTGAATACACAAGCATCTTTTGTATTGAGCATATTAATTGCTTATATGCAAATGATTTTAAGTAGTTGAATAGTTTGACTTAAGAAGGATAAACATTATCTCTATAATCTTGTATATGATGTTCATTAACTTGGCAAGCCATTTTTGATGGATTATATGAAAGCAAATTTTATAATTAACTTACTACAAATGATTGCCACTTTGGAGAAGCAATTTAATGAGGCTTTACGGTCTTGAATTCCTGTTCTCTTCATGACCTGACTCAGTATAGGACACTGACACACCATGAGTTGGGATAAATGGCATATGGTTTCACATTGACTTTTAGACTTAATTTTTCTTCACCAACCTTTAAATAAATTCCTACGTAACTAGGAAGAATAGATTTGTGGTAGTGTTTTGGAATTAGACAATCAGGTGGCTCAATTTGCCCATGTGGATGACAACATCTTCATCTCCTCTGGCTACCTTTGTGTTTCAAAAACCAACCCATGAGACTTCTTTTGGATCCCAAGACATAGCTTATCTACTTTACGTGTGTGTTGTTGAATGTGAAAATGTCAAATATTAATATTCCAACAATAGCAGGATTTTGATGGTAACTTATAAAACCATCACTTAATGCACATATAAAAATTACAGAAAATTTTTTTGTTTATAAAATTTTTCTGCAGCAATGAGAGAAGTTTTATATATACAAAGCCAGGTTAATACTCACAAACACATTTATCCATCATAATTACACACATAAATGCTCATAAAAGTGGATGAAAAAATTATTTATTATTAGAGCCAAGTAAATATATTATATAAAATATTAATGACGCACATATGGTCCCTGTACATGATAAAAAAACTTTGATTTTGAACAGCCACTAATGAATACTAGAGAAAGAAGGAATGCAATAGCTTCTTAATTCATTTGAAAAATTTAAAAAATCTGTCTAAAACTCATCAGAACCCCACTTTCTGATTTTTCCTTTACAGATATGTGACCTTGTGGATCCCAGATTTGAGCAAAGTTTTCTAAGGCCTTTTGTGGGTAGCAGGATCAACCTTTATTTCAAGGAGTTCTAGATCATTGGCATGTTTTGCGAAATATGTTCTATGTAATACTAGCTAAACCACATATTTATAAGTAATCTTGCAATACTTAGTTGACTTGAGGAAGTCAACTAAGAAACTTCTGAATATATTTGTTCACTCACTGAAGAAGTATTTATGGTCTATGGTCTGTTATACATGATGAAGGATGCTGTATAAAAATGATAGGCAAAATGACTGATTGTTGCCTTCGTGTTGTTTGCGACATAGTGTGAAAAAAAGGACACAATTTAACACATGATGCCAATATACAACTGAGTTATATATAGTGGACAAAATATATAGGGACTTATGGTGAACTATTCTAGGGGGCTTTTGTTACAGTTTTGGAAGATTTGGGAGCTGAAGAAGTCTTTCTGGGAGAAGAGAGAAAACAAAGAAATTAAATTAAATGGTATACACAGAGGACTTGAGATAAATAGAAACCTGATGTTTAAGGAATTTGAAAGATGCTTAAATGTACTAGATGTACACATAGTGAAGTTGATGAGGTAAGCAGAGGCCAGCATGAGCCAAGAATCAGTGGTTCTAATAGAGAACATATTTGAAAGAGAGAAAAATCATCAAATTTTCATTTTTAAAGAAGCACTTGGGTTGCAATACAAAGATTAGAGTAGAAATATGCATTATGGACTGGATCATGTCCCCTTAAAGTTTCTATGCAGAAGCCCTAAACTCCCATATGTGACAATACTGGAGGCAAGACTTATAAAATGGTAGTAAATTTAAATTAAGTTAAAAGCACTCAGTCTGGTAGGAATGATGTATTTATGAGGGATGAAGACAAACCAGAGCACGCTTTGCATACACACAGGGAAGAGGCTGTATAAGGACACTGACCTATGGGGTCGTTTCCAAGCTAAGAAGAGCAGCCCAGCAGAAATCACCTTTTCTGGCCGATGCTCATGGACTTTGAGCCCACAGAACTGAGAGAAAATAAGTTTCTGTTAAGATCACCCCCCCATACAACGTGTGATATATGGTTATGGCAGTGGTAGCATGCTAATGTGGAGGACAAGGGTGACCGTGCGACTTCTGGGTAGGAGGCACGAGTTCAAATACGTGATAATGGCAGTAAGTGCTACGATGGAAATGGCAGACACAGAACAACTCTTCAGAAATGAGACACTTCTGTAGGTCAAATTAACAGGACCTGTTGTTAGATTTTATATAAAGTAAGGGAAATGATATTAAATTTTCTAACATATACAATTGTATGGATAGTTTACACATTTTAGAAGTTAACTCAAAGAAGGTCAAATTTGTGACTATAACCCAAAATTCAGTTTTTGATACATGAAGGGCAATGCAATTCTGGGTATGCTGAAGAGTCAGGTGGGACTGGAGTTTAGAGAAAGAAATTGAACAATGCTCATTAGATTTTAATTACTGCGTAATTCATTGGAACATTTAATATGTTTAAACATTTCAATGTTTGTGATTTTTCTAATACAGATTATGGTTTTGTTTTTGAAACTGTCCAAATTTGGGCCTCTTTTCTGAATGGAAAATATCACAGGATTACTATTTTGTAGAATACACTTAGTACCTACTGGTTTATAAGTGCTTTAAAAACCATTTTCTATTGCTTCTTGGTATTAGTAGTTCTTTATTTTATTGAACACAACATTGTTTGATCATATTATTGACAGTGTACTTGTAAATTAAAGGGACTGGATACAGATTTGAGACAGGAAGTTCAGTCTCCTGGAGTTCGTCACTTGGCACTTTGCCAACGTCCTTTGGTGTTCCTGGTGGGAGCTACGCTGAGTACCATGTATGAAGTTGATCGCCCTGTGCCTTCCAGCCACTTCTAGACAGTCTCCAGCGATGAAACTACTCAACACTCTCAGTTCTCTGCCTCCCTGTATAAGTTTCTGACTATTCTGGGTTATATCATTCTAAGACTGGCCAACACTAACTTTCTAAATTATTACCTGGAGGTTCAAGTCAGTTAGGTCAATGGACCTAAATCTATATAAATAGAATGGTACAAATTATATTCCTCCTTACTGCTTTTCACATACATAATGCCATACTATAGGCAACAGTCTACAACTGATTTTTCATGCAAATACATTTTTCCTGCAAATATACATATATTCTGGAAATTTACTCATCTAACTATATACAAATTACCTAATTTTAAGACTACTGCATAATAGCCTATACTATAGATTTATTAAAATATATTAGACAGTAAATCTCATTGTACCCAATGAGATTTAAAAAAAAAGATAAAAGTTACGAGCTGGGAGTGGTGGTGTACATCTGTAATCCAACATTCTGAGAAGATGAGGCAGTATCAATGCAAGTTAGAGATTAGCCTGACAGCCTAGCAACTAAATGAGACTGCTTCAAAATGACAACATTAAAAATGGCTGGAGAGGTTAGCCAAAAGCTCAGCTGATTAAAGCGCTGGCTTAGGCAGAGTGCAGCTGCAAGGGTTCGATTCCTAGATTGCAGTGCCAGTCCTGCCCCCAGGCGCTAGGACAGCAATTGAGACTGGGCGTGGTGGCGTGCCTGTAATCCCAACTCACGGGGAGGCTAAACACAGGCGGATCACTATGAGTCCGATCTATGTAGTGAGATCCTGCAGATGCTGTAGTAAAAAAAAAAAAAAAAAAAAGGTTGGCAATGTAGCTCAGTATTGAGGCTCTGTGTTCACTTTCCAGTACTACAAGCAAGCAAACAAATAAGCACACAAACCTATGTACAAGGATAATTGATTGAGGATATTGAAAGAGGGAGGTCAAATATAAGAATAATTCCAAAGATTATATAGATTATAAAAATTTATTCATATTAATTCCTCTGCATGTTTACTTTTTGGGGATAATGGACCAGCCAAAAAGGAGTGTTTGCTGAATTTTACCTCTAAATATGAAATCTTGCCTGACACTTCTATTTTTCAAAAACCTATAATTTCTCATTTTTTAATGCTTTCTGTCCATCCCAATGAAATCACCCAGAACCTTTTAATCTAGTAATCTGGAAAGATGCCTAAGACACACAGCCCTTTCCTCTGTGCCCGAAGGGCCTTGTTTAGAACAGCTCTCCAGCTGATTTTGGTTTAAATTTTTGAAATAAACTAGATTACTTATTTAGTTCTGTTAGGTTACCAGTGGCTTCTTGAACTTCATTTGTATGATTTCACCTCTGAGGGGAATTTTTTAAACGATAAATTCAGAGGTTAATGGTGCTTCTTCTACTTCCCCAAGTGGATCTCCTCGTGCGCGGACTTCCTGGAGCCTCTTCCACCTCGCTCTGCCACTGTCTACAGGACGGCGGTAGCAGCAGAGTAATTACTAGAGGGCTGAAAATGTTGAACTAATTTACTAGTCACTACGAAGTACAAAAAAGAAATTTTATTAACCATAGTTTTCATTATAATATATTCATAGCAGTGAGGTTCAACATGTTACAATAAAATGTTAATACAATTTTTAAAAAGGCAGTTAAAGAGATATGTTTACTGCTAGGGTAGCTGAATTCAAATCTGGCAGTCCCCAGCTTAGTAAAAAGAAATTTTTTTTTTTTTTTGAGTGGGGAGGAAATTAAAGTATACCACAGGTAAATACTTGCTTTTCTGTAGGAAAACTTTCCATTGCTATGAAGTTTCCACATGGATAATTTAGTCTTTTCATCTCCATATAGCAAATGAAAACAACTGGAGGTAGATTTTATATGAGTTTCACTAATAAGTTTTTTTTTTTTTTTTTTTTTTTGGTATTTCAGTAAAGGGTCTACAGGGGATAATGGACCAGCCAAAAAGGAGTGTTTGCTGAATTTTACCAGGGTCTCACTACATAGATTGGACTCACAGTGATCTGCCTGTGTTCAGCCTCCCAAGAGCTGGGATTATAGGAGCATGCCACCACGCCCAGTCTCAGTCTGTCTCAGCCTGCTCCAGGGGTGGGGCCAGCATGGCACTTGGGGTATTCAACCCTAGCCCTTGTGTCTGCCTAAGCAGGCACTTTAATCCTCTGAGCTATTTGGCTGGCCCTTTCAGCCATAATAAGTTTAATAGAAATTTAAATCATCTTCACAGGGGTGGGGTGGGCTCAGTCCACTATGATATGTGTAATTATTTGCAGTCCAAGTAAAGATCATAGTGGAGGAAAAACTGTACTGCCTAGTGCAGGAATTCCTAGGCAGAGACAGACCTGGGAAGCCAAAGTATATGCTAAGAATCACAAAGCTCTGATGGAAAAAAGAATTTCTTCTACATTTTCTTACTCCTTCCTTCACTGACTGTAAACAGCTACTAAGGAAATCATCACTCTCCTGCCCCTTATAGGGCAGATATACAGTCCACCAAGCTCGTTGGTCTGACAACCCTGCCTCTGTCAGGTTCACTGTTGGTAGTGTTTGGTAGTGCCTGGAGCTGTACAGATCACATGTCCTACTGACATCAGTCTGCTTCAAACTTTTAGCAGCTTACTTTTAATACTCGACCTCCCTGGGAAAGCATGATGCCGAAAAATACCAGAAAATAATATTGATTTTAATTCTTGCCTTTTAGAGCAATAATATATCTATTGAATGGATATGTAGGTTCTAATCTAGATGTTTACATGGGAGAATGAAGGGAAATTGCCTATGTCTTATAAGTGTTTTCAGTCCCTAAGGCAGAATTTTGGAAAAACATGTACTTTTTAATTAGAATTGTTAATGTTATAGCTTTATATTATACAATATGCTTCAAAAAACCACTGCACATGGTGGCTCTGGGGTGGCAGCAACATTATGAGCACATAGAATGCAAAGGAAAGAAGTGAAAACCTAGTTTTGTGGATGTAGGAATTCAGGGATTTTGAGTTTGAGCTTTGCATGCCTTGAGCTACTTAAATTCATTCTCCATGGTTACCACATTCTTCTATAAATCACAGGCCAGTGGAAAACAGGTACTTTCTTTTCCTTCTGTTTTCATCAAACTATTGGCACTATATCCTGGGTCTTTTGGTCACATTGTGCTCATTCATGGCTATTACCCTTGTTGATGGCTAACAAAACTATAGATAATTGTAAAGTGGGCTCTGTATGATTCTTACAAGATTTGAAACAATAGATATGCAAATAACATTCTGGAGAGTTCCGCCTTTAGCTTTTAATTATAAATTTTTAATACACACTTATGGAAATCTAGGATTTCCTACAAGCTTCTTAGTGCTAAGGTTTATCGGACTGGTGGGAAGTTTTAGCTTTATGTATGGATGTAAAGCATGCCCAGAATTTTACATTTGTGGGAACTATAGCCCTGGTAAAGTATCTCATTAGGAGGGTGATCCTTTCAGAGAAAGAGAGATAAAGTAAGCACTGTTAGAAAGGACATTAATAATGCCTCATTTTTTTTCTTAAACCTTTTTCAAAATGAAGATGCCATCTGTGTCATCTGCTCAAGGTGAGAAATATATGGAGAAGAGTTTCAGCTTTTGGATGTGCCAGTGATATGAAACAGCAATTTTCTGGGATAAACTATAAGTTCAGAGAAAATAGAATTTCCTAGCATGTCAATTTCGGACACTCTGTGAGTATCCGACAAAGGAGACTGTGAATTGCCTCTGTCCATGTGACAGGCATAAGCCCTTGAAGCTGTTGGCAGCTTGTAATTCTTCTTACTGACTTTCAAATTATTGACATTATTATGTGTTGACTCTCGTGATGATGCAACAATAAAATGATCAAAAATGAAAAATTTCAAATAAAACCTCCTATTTAAAAATTAAAACACAGACAGACCTATATTTATTGTCACTCAATGTCCATTTGATTATATGAGGGCTTGTGCTAGATTTCAGTTAGTTTTAAAATCTGAAGTGGCCTCCTGGGTTGTTCAAATACTTGTACTTGTTTGGGCTAATATTGTGTTAATAATTAATCCTAGTGGATAAATTGCCTATGATTTATGCTTTTGTTCTATGCTGGTAATTTTCAAATTATATTGTAAAATGTTCCCTGCCAGATTGCTTCTGTGCTATAGCTAGTTGTGTTCCTATATGAAAGAAAATTGTTTAAATTTGAATACAACTTAATTTGTAATATTTTAAAAGCCAAGATCTCAGATGGTAATGTATTTATAATGGTACTTAATGCTGAATCCCATCTTCTGATTAAAGGCTTATTTAGTCTACTAAACTTAGGTGTCATTGAGACTCCAATCAACCACTTATTTTTTCTGTGTTTCTTCGTTGCACCTTTATTTGTATTTTTTTTTTTTTTTTTGGCGGAACCGGGGATTGGACTCAGGCCCTTGCACTTGACAGGAAAGCACTTATTCCACTTAGCCATCTCCCCAGCCCCCATGCACCTTGTTTGTAAAGTGAAATTTTATCCTTTTTTTTTTTTTTT
>NDGM011028810.1:0-13319 GCA_002564305.1 Octomys mimax
TTCCTCCTCTCTCTCTCTCTCGCTCTCTCTCTCTTTCTTCTTTTGCAGTTCTGGGGATTGAACTCAGGACCCTGCGTTCAAGGCAAGCACTTGTTCTACTGAGTCATCATCTTCTTGGCCTCCAGAGAACAGTTTTCACCTGTCCCCCCTCTCCCTAACCTCATCCTACAAAATCTACTCAAGGTGCCAACACAGACTAAGGCCAATCCCAAGCAGAAGACTCAACCATTTCTTCATGTTCCACTTCAAGGCTTTGGGGTCTGCACCTTGCCCTGCCTGGGTCCCTCAGCTTTTCAGGAGGTTTCCACCCCTGGTGTCCATGGGCCCTGACAGGGAATACCCCAGGACACACACAACAACCCTCTGGTGTCGCATTGTTTTTTTTTTAATTTTAATTTTATTGAGAAACAAATATGAATGAGACAGATTCAAAGCTGATTAATAGGACAGTTTCAATAATCAATATATTGTACATTGTTATCTTTTTAGTGGTTATCCATAGTACAAAAGCAGACAGGATATCCTGTCCAAACACCATTAGTATACCTTTTTCTTCTCATTGAATTAAGCAAAAGTAGCTGTATGTCTATCCTAAACATTGTTTTGATAGGAGACACTAGTCCTCCCTTTTCCTGCAAATCCAGCCCGGACACTCTCCTTTATACCCATACAGGGGCCCTCACCACACTAAAAGACCAGCCCCACTGGTTCTCATTTTGCTACCTTTTCATTTTTTTTTTTTTTTCCTTCTTGCGGAACCGGGGATTGAACTCAGGCCCTTGCGCTTGCCAGGGAAGTGCTTATGCCACTGAGCCATCTCCCTGGCCCCTTTGCTACCTTTTATTTTTTTCTAGTATATGGAACAAATCCATAGCCTTTGCACTGAGCTACATTCCTACCACCACTTTTTTTTTTTTCTTTAGACAGTATCTCACTGAACATCATAGTTGACTCCCAGCTGCAATCCTCCTGCCTCAGCCTCCTAAAGATGCTGGGATTACAGGTGTGTACCACCAGGTTCAGGCCATGCTACCTTTTCTTCCATCTGTCAGTGGGCTGGAGAAGGGCTCCAAGTGCAGGGCTCCCAGCAGCCATCTACAAGGAAGGGCAGCCCCACGTGGCTGGGGCCTGCGGCCGTGCTATCTGGCTGGTGAAGCCACACTCCTCCAGTGTTCTGCCTTCATCTAGAAGCTGGTCGTCCTTGTACAGCCTCCGCTCACCCGACGGCCGCTGGAGGACGCCCTGGGCCACACGCTTCAGTGCCAATGCCGTGCTTGACTCCTTGGTGTCTGTGAAGATCGTGGTCTTGCAGCACCGGATCAGGAGGAACAGATCCATCTCAGTGGCTGCCTCTTGCTCAACTCAGAAGAGACAAAATTAGGAGAGATGATGCTTCTTACTTTGACAGCAAGGCTAATGGCAGTCTGGAGCTGCGAATGTTGATGCTTTTTTTCCTTCTTGTGTGAATCTTTTGCAATCTTATAGGCTTGGAAAAAGCTAAGTGGTGTTATGAGCTGGCAGAAAAGGGCAGGAATTCTGGAGGAGGTGACCCTAGGCCGAGTGTGTATGCTGACGCTGATGAGGTTTAGCTCTACCTGGTGACTCACAGGAGTAACTCCCTTGGCAAGGGACATTCTCAAGAAAGAATGTGTCTTGTGACTGGGTCCAGGGCCTGAGCCTGAGGTGCAGCTTTTGTTTCCACTCATTTCCCGGATGGCTGGGGGACTGCAGGCTGACTCATACATCTTTAGATTTACTTTCCTCTGCTAAGACCACAGGATAACAGCATCAACCCCACGGAGTTGTTCCAGGAATCTCAGAAGTCCTGTAGCACAAGGCAGAACCTCGGTCAGCTGACCGCTGAGAGACTTCAGGGCTCCATTTCTCCATCTGACTTGAGTAAAGGTGTTCTGGACCACTCCCCAAGGGAGCCACCATGACCTCACATGCAGAGGCTGAGGGCATGGGGCCACTCACAGGTTAAAACTATCCCAGGCTGGTTGGTTGGTTTTGTACTGGGAACTGACCCCAGAGCCTTCACATTGAGATTCACCTCCAGCTCCTTCTATTTTTATTTGAAGGCACAATCTTGCTAAGCAATAGTTAACTATGTTTGTCAGGCTGGTCTACAAATTTCAATCCTCAGCCTCAGCCTCCTCGAGTGCTGGGATCACAGGCATGCCCCACCACACCAGCTTCTGGGGAGAAATTTTTATCCTCAAAGGCTGTATAAGAGACAGGAAGCACAGGTGATTTTCCAAACGTCATCGTTCCCCCAGCCTTGCCAGTGCTCACATGTGATTCCATGAACTCTGTGGACATACACATGCACACACACACATACACATACATACACACACCACGCCACACCAGCTTCCCAGCAGCTGTGGACCAAAATGGCCTGGCTCCCACCCAGCTCTGCAGGGCAGCTGTAGCTCACACCCTGCCGCCCTGGTGGTTACACAACTCTTCCAACCCCACACTCTGTGGCCCTGTGCTGTGCAGCCCTGACCTTAATCCTTCCCCACCAGGCAGCCACAGATGAGCCAGGGACCCTTCCAGCCTCACAAAGGCTGCACTGTATAACCTGTGAATGGGTCCCTTCTGTGTGGGCCAAGACGGTAACACAGAGGGGAGGAAGGGGCATGATAACCTCATGTGCCTGCTCCTGTGATTGCCCTTTAAAAAAGAGAGGCCAGGCCCAGGGAGCTTACAGAGATCTGGGGCGCTGGCAGTGAGGAAGGCTGAGGATGGCTGCCGCCTTGAGGTCCCTGCCTGCAGGCTTTGGGGAGTTCGAGGTGCTGGCCGTGGGAACAGTGCTGCTGGTGGAAGGTGAGCCGGGCTCGGCGTGGGCTGGGACAGAACCCAGCCGCGGCTGAGTGGCATGTCCCTGGGCTGTGGCTCCGTGGGCCTGGACCCAGGGGCTGTCTCGGGGCTGCTTGCATGGGTGCAGCATGCAGGATAGGAGCCCGAGGATGGAGGCCAGACTGGGGTCGGGAGGGGTGCGAGAGATGCCCTATGCTCAGACTTCCCACCTCCAGTCACAGGGAGCCCCTCGCGGTTGCCCGAGAGGCGAGTCCCCAAGTGGAGACGCTAGACAGCAGCGCTGAGCTGCAGCCTGCCGCCTGGTGCCAGTACCCGCTCTGCCTTTCAGCGCTCTGTGGTCTCAGCCTCAATGGCCTGACCGTCACCTCTTTCTGGAAGACCCCGGAGCTGCGCACCCCCAGCCACCTGCTCGTGCTGAGCCTGGCCCTGGCGGATGGTGGGCTCAGCCTCAATGCCCTCATCGCGGCTGTGTCCATCCTCCTCCGGTACCACCCCCTCCCCAGCCCTGGGCAGCAAGGCCTGAGCCTTTCTTCCCAACAGATAGAAAACAGTCCCCAGGGCAGAAGCAGGCAGGCTGCCCAGGCTGAGCTGGAACTCCGGATTACCCCTGGAGAGTCTGTGGACCCGGGGATGGCTCAAACCTGACCAGAGAGAAGGCCAGGGGGACAGGGATTAAGAGCCCAAGCCCAGTGACAAGTGGCCTGGGCTTGATGCTAGGCTGTGAGTTGTGGCACCTGCTTGGCTCCTGTGGGTGGCTGGAAGTAGTGACTTTAATTCTTTGTAATGATTCGAGGCAATGCTTGCCACCTAGGAAGCCCCTGATAGGCAAAAGCAAACAGGGTTTTGGCTGGCGTCTAATACTACTGTGCATCAGGTCTTCCCACATCTCTTCCCAGGTCTGTTCCTAAGACTCATGTTTCTTTTGTTTGTTTGAAGTCCTAGTGATTGAACTTAGGGCCTCTCCACCAACTCATAACTCCAACCTCTTTTTATTCTTTTATTTGGGACAAGAGCTCACTAAGTTGTTAAATTGTCCAGGCTGGGCTTGGTCTTGTGATCCTCCTGCCTCAGCCTCCATAGTGCTAGGATGACACCCATGCACACCTGCCTGGCTAAAACTTTTTTTTTTTTTTAAAGTAAACTGAACATTTCCCTTGTGCTGTGCAGCACCACAGTGAAGCTGCACCCCCCAGGCAAGGAAGCTCTGCCTGACCAATCCTGGGGTTTGAACCTTTGAGAACCCCTCCTCCTATGAGAGGCTGTGGAGAAGGGATGTTCTATCTGCATTCATCTGCTGTGCGACTGTGGCTCAGTACCCATTCCCCTCTGAGCCTGTTTCCCCACCTGTAAAATAAAGGTGTGCCGCCAGGTACAGTGGGCCATTCCTGTCATCCCAGATCTCTGAGAGGCTGAGGCAGGAGGATCTCAAGTTGGGACCCAGCCTATAAATGTAGCCTCTTAGCTAGACTGTCTCAAAATTTTAAAACAATTTTACACAGCTGGGAATGTAGCTTGGTGGGAAGTCCCTGGGTTCCATCCATGGTACCACACACACAAAAGAAAATTTTAAATAAGTAAAATGCAATATAAGCATGAATTCTCCTGATGATGTAGACAGACTCTTGATTGGGCATGACATGGGGGCATCGCTTTCCCCTGGTGACTTAGCTCTATGGCCTCACAGGAGGCCTTCAGGGGAAACAGAGATACTAAGAGTCCTTCTCCACAGGCACTGGCCACCCAGCTCCAGACGCTGCCAGACTCTCGGCTTCCAGGGTTTTGCGACCGCACTGGCCAGCATCAGCGGCACTGCAGCCCTTGCCTGGGGTCGCCACCAGCATCACTGCACACGTAGGTGGGGGCCGGCAGCAGGCAGGAAGGAGGTGGGCGGGAGGGAGGCAGGCAGGGCAGCCCCAAGTCTTGTTTTCTCTGCAAACCTTCAACAAACACATTCATCGTTTTATTCTGAGAATCAAAGAGATTGTAGATGAAGAAAATGTGCTTGCAGATGGGCACTGTTGGGGGCAGAGAGCGATGGAGTGTGTGTTTGTGCACACATAGGTGTGCAGCTGGTGTAGCCCCGGGACCCACCCTTCCCAGAGTCTCCAGGATGGCAATGCTGTGTGCAGCCCACCCAAGTACAGCTATCCCAAAGCATTGTCAACTGCCATTGTTGCCATTGGCCTAAGCATGTGTCATCTGTCCCTTTTTTCCCTTGGTATTTCGTCTAATAAGTGACTCATCTACAAAAATTTTAAAAACTTCCTATAGTTTCCACTATAGGAAGGCTTAAGGTCCTTATAATTTTAATACCCATTGCAGTTTTATAAATGCTTTCGCCAGGCATGGTGGTGCTCACCTATAATCCCAGCACTTTGTGAGGCTGAGGCAGAAGGATCTCAAGTTTGAGCCCCTCCCAAGCAACTTAGCCACTTAGCAAGATCCTGGCTCAACCTTTTAAAATATTAAAAGAGCTGAAGACAGCTTGGTGCAAAGATCCTCACTTCAGTCCCCAGTACCACAAAGAAACAAAAACCTAAACCCACCCTCCCCACCTCCTGCCCTGTGCTCCAGTGGCCACACAGTCCCCCTGGCTGGACCCTAAGAAACAGAGGCAGAGAGAAGGTGACCAGTTCATCCATGTCTAGTGGAGAGTAGGGGCCGGGCTAGGACTGAGGGTGGCATTGTGCGTCCAGAGGCTGCTGCTGCCCAGGGGCAAAGTGACCACCCTGCAGGACCCTCCCAGCTCCACCTGCTCCAGCCCCACGGTGCCTTTTTCTTATGGTTTTGATCATCATTAGACACTCCTCTCCTCTCCGTGTGGCCTTGGCTCACTTTTCCCAGCATGTCTACACTTGGACCATCGCATGTTCAGGAATGCCTAGTGTGCATCACACACATGCACGCCTATACTCATGAACACACACACGCATCATGCACTTATGCACATACTCATGCATGCACACACACACACACATGCATTGCACACTCATGCACACACTCCCACATGCACACATCACCTTCTCAGGCAGCCACAGGCTGCTCCAGAGCTGAGCAGAGCAGTCAACCTCATTCTAGGGCCCCAGACCAAAGCCTCCCTGCTCTGGACTGGGCAGCAAACAGGGCAAAGGCAGGCGATGGAGAGAAGAGCCTGAAGTCACCTGCTCCATTACCACTGGCCCTGGGCATGTGACCATGGTCAAGGTTTCTGATTCAGGACAGACTGCCCATGGTCAAGGAGGGCATTCACCATCGTGCCCAGAGCTGAGGCAGAGGGCACCTTCATCAGCTTGGGGGACTCTAACAAAGCATTGGAGTGCAGGTGATGTAAAAGGCAGATATCTTTCTTCCACTTCCAGATGCTGGGAAAACAAGATCATGGCCTAGCACGGTCAGATTCGGGGTTGCAGACAGTTACCTTCTGACTGCATTCTCAAACAGAGGAGTGAGCTGTCTTTCTCTCATGTCCCTTCTTACAAGTGCACTAATCTCATTGAGGAGACTCTGTCTATGCAGAACTCAGATTGAAGATGTGGGGCTGGGGTGGGGGGTGTGCTGGGGAAAGGGCTGGGGATGCCAGGTCTGGGGAAGCATGGCAAGGGAAGGCTGGGTGAGGTCGCAGGAGAGAAGGGACCTCGGAGAAGGGACAGGAGGACCCCCCAGGCCACACCCAAGACACCGTTGGAACCTGCCTCTGCCCATGGTGCTGAGATCCCTGGGTCAATGTCTCAGGGCGTTGGGAGCAAGAGCCGAGGATGTGGTGTGTCTGGGCCTGCACCTCCTCTTCCTCCTCCGTCACCTCTACCTCAGTCATTGCTCCTTCTCTCTGTTCTCGGAAGGAGACGGGACAGACTCTGCTGGGGGACTTTCTCCCCCCCCCCCAATTGCTTTTGTCCTTTGAGGCTTCCTCTGCAGTGAGGATGATCATTCTCCATGTGGGGCCGCTGAGACTCAGAGAAACCCTAACTTGCCTGGGCCACCAAGAATCAGAGCTGGGCTTAGGGCTCTTTTGTGAGTCCACAAAGCCCACTGTTTCCATTTTATCAACTGATACCCCCTACTCACAGCCCGTCCTCCTCTGCCCCGTGCAGGCAGCCAGCTGACATGGAGCACGGCCATCCCCCTGGTGTTCTTCGTGTGGCTGTCTTCCATCTTCTGGGCAGCGCTGCCCCTCCTGGGCTGGGGCCATTATGACTATGAGCCTCTGGGGACCTGCTGTACCTTGGACTACTCCAAGGGGGACAGGTGAGGTGGAGGGACAGTTTTGAGAAACCCTTCCATACAGATTGTAGCTTTGAGTCCCTGGCATAAGGATCACCCTGCAGGAAACCCAAAGGTGGACCTCTGCCAGACACTCCCAGCCCCTCAGTCACAGTGTTCCCTTGCATGCTGGTATGGGCCTGAGGAAAGCCCAAGGGACATGACTGCTACTTGGATGGGGCCCCTGGGCTGAGCCCAAGAAGGTTGCAAGATACGGTGAGCCACTGGCTGGGGCAAGCTGCAACAGTCAGTGCCCCCGCCCAGGCATCTCCAGTACAGTGAGTGCCAGCTTCATTGGTTTCCAGAGGGATCTAGGCCATTAGTTCAGCAGATTTGAACAGTATCATCATTTTATCAAGGTTGGGTACCTCTGCAGCACGGAGATCAGTGCCAGGACTCTCCCGGCACCTACTGTGAGCCAATGCGTGAATGCACTGCGGTCCCCAGTGTCAAGGAGGCTGAGTTCTCTTGCTGCCCCATCCATGTTGTTCTAGGGAGGAGAGGGGCTGGAAAGCTCTTTAGGGGTCACCCTGGGGAAGGTCACATGGACTCCAGTCCCCTCTTGTCTTCACCAGAGCCATACTGCACTCTTCTGTCACTTGGCATTGGCTCATGTAGCCCCTACCACCAGTGACAGGCTTCCCAGGTAAAGCCACCTGGAGAACCTGTCTCATATGAGTGTCCCTTGACAGTACAGCCAGGCTGGGGCCCAGGGCTTCTGGAAGTCCTTCCTTCTGCCCATCTTGGTGGACAGCTCCATGGTGTACCTGGACAGTCTTCCCATCATGCATGGCACTCCCACTTCCCTGGTCAGCCCTCCTGCCCTCCATTAATCCCCAGCACTTCTGTGGTCCCTTTAGTGATGTCCTCAGTAACACAGGGTCCAGTGTCTCCCTGTCATCACAAGCTCCTTACAAATCCCTGCACCAAGGCCCCCCTTGGGTTTTCCTTGCTCTTGGTCCACTGGTGTCTTCGTCATCTCCTGGACGCATTTCCCAAGTGAGAGTGTCCCATTTTTCAGGCTCAGGGAACAAGCAGCAGAGTAGGACTGCACACTTGAACAGCAGGGAGGCTGCTTGCTGCCTCAGCCTGGGATCCTGACAGCGAGTACCAGGAGCTCCCATAGTGCCTGGCTGCGGGGCACAGTTCAGCTAGGACTAGGAATGGCCACACTCATCTGAGTGTCCAGTGCGGAGGCCGGGAGCCCGGGTGGCAGCTGGCCATCCCTGAGGGCTGACCCCTGCTGCTCTGCCCCCACCTGCAGGAACTTCACCAGTTTCCTCTTCACCATGGCCTTCTTCAACTTCCTGGTCCCCCTCTTCATCACGCTCACTTCCTCCCAGCTCACAGAGCAGCGCTTGGCAAGGAGCAGCCACCTCCAGGTAAGGTGCTGGCTCCAGGAGCAGCATGAGCTTCTCAGAACACCACAGTGATGGGTAGCTACCCAGGGCTTCTGGATCTGCGACATCAGATCTGCCTGTGCAGAGCCTGCCAGCTCCAGCAGGTGGCCATAGCCTGGGCAACAGGACCAGGGTGGCCCAGACTGCCCCATCCTGGGGACCCCAAGAGGCTCCTCAAGGGGTTCAGTCCATGTTCTTACTTTTTTGTTCTCAAGGCTTTGAGGCTTGGGACAAAAAAAAAAAAACTGGGCCCTTTAAATGTGACTTTTAAATTGCTCCAAGATGTTTGCTTTAATCGCAGTCACAGGCTTTTACCCACGACAGGAAATTGCACCCACCAGCACATTTGTCCAAGGAAAAAGATGCCTCAGAATAAGCCTCCTGACCATTTGAAATTTCTGCATCAATATGCCCTTCATACAGTTTTCTTTTCACTCTGTTACTTGAACAACTTAGCAAATGAGTCCTAACAAATAACAACGATTTATTTTATTTTATTTTTATTATTACTTGTTTGAGATAGGGTCTTGCACCGCAGTTCAGACTGGCCTGCACTCATGGTGATGCTCCGAGCTCAGCCTCCAAAGTGCCGGGGTTATAGGTGGGCTCCACCATGCCCAGCTGCAAAGATTTATTTCTAAAAAAAAAAAAAAAACCCAGATGCTAATACTACATTATGTGCATTGTCATTTCATCCTTGTGACCGTTCTCAGAGCAAGGAAAGTTTTTCCATCCCTGTGTCACAGACAGGATTGAGGTACCGGTTGCTCAGCTAAGTGAGTGGCAAGGGCCACACTTAGTAAATGGGTCCAAACCCAGGCCAGGGTCTCCACAGCCAACCCGAGTGCTCAATTGTGGTACAGACAAGGTGCACTCCTTTCATTAAGACCCAACCCACTAGGCTGGGCATGGTGGCACATGCTTGTAATCCCAGAGCTTGGGAGGCTGAGAGCAGGAGAATCACTATGAGTCTGATCTGTGTAGTGAGACCCTGTAGACCCTGTACTAAATACAAAAAAAAAAAAAAAAAAAAGACCCAACCCGCTGCTTCATTGTGTTTTTCTCATCAAGTGGAGATGCGTTCTGCAAATGTGTGTATGTTAGCTGGTGACCCTTATTCCTCTGAGGTCACAGAGGGAAGCTAAGGGTCCCTTTTCCTGGATCCCCACTTGAGAAGGTTCCGCCTCCCAGGTTGTTCCCACGCTGTTCACCCCATCCCCTGTCCAGCTCCAAAGTCACCACATTTATTGGAGTTTCAATCAACCAGGCCACAGAGCTAGGACCATGACACCCCATTTTTTCCTGCTTACTTTAAGCTACAGCTCTGGTGTTAGTGCACCTCACCAACCATGGCCCCAGGACTGTGTTCAAGCTGAATGACTTCCGGTGATGACACGGTCTCCCACTGAGACCCAGTTTATCCCCACTTTATCTCCAGCAATGCAAAGCACTGTTTTTTTTTTAAATCAGAATGAGAGACAATTTAAAGAAAAAATGTATTTCAATCAACATATTTTTTAAAAATCCAACATTGAAGAGAAAATGCCCTCTTTCAGCTTAAATCACCTTCTTTGTGCAAGAGAGACATGTCAGTGGGAAAAGGGGCAGTAGTATTTTGGTTCAGCATTTTAGTATTCCAGTGGGAGAACAGGAACATGGCTGCTCTGTTCTGGAATTGGAGCTCAAGTCGTCCGCCCCTTCCTGGTCACAGGTGGTACTTTAGCATCACCCTCTCCTGGGTGAAACCCTAGGCCTTCACAGGTGATGTCACCAGGTACCTGCAGCCACAGATGGCTTTGGGCCTCAAATATCAGGGCAACACAGCCTGGGACCTTTGTGCACATAGTCACAGAGCCCAGGATTCCGTTGAAGGAACAAAGCCCTGAAAGGAGGTTTATTGTCACCTTGCCCGACTCCTGTGCCATTGTCCATGCAAACCAGGTATCACCAGGTCATTTTACAAATGAGGCAACTGAGGCCTGGAGTCATATGAGTTAATCTTCAGAGAGGCTGGTCAAGTCCCCAGTTCCCATGCAGCTTGGAGGTGCTGAGTGCCGGCCTGGCCTCCCTGCCTGAGTGGAGGAGGCTTGGTCAGCCAAAGTAATGCCACCTGCAGCAGGCATGTGCTCTCTCCCCAGGTGAGCAGCATTTGGCCAGCCAGGACGCTGATGCTCTGCTGGGGTCCCTATGCCCTCCTGTACCTCTATGCAGCCATCGCCGATGCAAGCTCCCTCTCCCCCAGACTGCAGATGGTACGGCCTTGGCCACAGCCAGAACCCTGTCCAGCTGTGTCTCTCTGGGTCACTCCATCTCTCCTGCTGGCTCCTTTTTCCTTTCTTCCTGTGAATATTCAGACTGCACAGAGAGTTTGTCTGCCTCCTTTCATGTCTTAGGCTACCCCGGGTGGAGATGACAGGAAAAGACAGCCAGAGGGTGGACAAGATGCACATTCTGTGACCAGGCAGGGGTGTGCGTGTCTAGATGGGAATGTGGTCCTGGGCACAGTCACCAGGGGCTCAGGGACAACCCAAGGGCTGCAGAAAGGAGCAGAGGAGAGATGGTTGTGGGCTGCAGCGAAAGAAGGACTGGAGCCACCAGGTGGGAGCAGGGACAGGAGCAGCAGCTATGAAACATCATTCCCAGACTTTTCTGCCCAACAGGTACCTGCTCTTATTGCCAAGACAGTGCCTACAATCAATGCCATCAACTATGCCCTGGACAGAAAGATGGGCAGCAGGGGATCCTGGCAGTGCCTCTCGCTCCAGAGAAGCAAGCGGGACTGATCCCAGTGAGCCCCCAGAGCTGTTCATCCCCCATGGAGCCACAGCAACAGGAGGCCTGGTAGCCTGGAAGTGAAGTCCCTGAGCTCAGCTCCCAGTCCCAGTTGAGCCTGGCCCCAGGCTGGGCACAGAGATTCAGACACACGTGCAGCTCATGGAGGGAGGCTCAGGGATGCTGGACAGCCATGCTCCACCCCAAGCTGCCTGAATCCTAAAGATATTAACATGGACTTCCAGATTCGAACTAGAGAACATGTTCACACCAAGCACATAGGAAATGCTCCTGGAAACCAAGCTATCCATCTGGAGCCTGGGCCACGGCCTCCAGGGACCTGGAGTCTTACACTCCCTAGGAAAGGAAGAAATGCCGTAGGGCTCTGAACACTGCTTATTAAATCATGATCTGGCACCAGGGACTTCAATCTCTGGCCCTACATCTGTGCCCTGGCCTGTGAGATACAGTGACAGCATCATGACTTGAAAGGATCAGAGCAGGACCTGCATGTCATATGTTCCCTGAGAGGCAGATGCCAGCACCTGTCAATCAAGCCTGCCCTCTGCTTGTGTGGGCTTGGCCTGTGTGTTGCTTAGAAATGTTTTGGGATTAGTTGTCAAGCTTTGAAAATCATGACAATTTATTTAAAACCAGATGTCAAAAGATGAGGCCCTGCCAGGCTGTCTTCCTCCATGGTTACAATGTACAGAGCGCACAGTGGCTCTGTCCTTGTGTGTCCTCCATAGAGCCGGTGGGCAGGGGTGTTCTGGGTGGTGACATTAATGCAGGGACAGCCACCTCTGAATGCACACAGGTAGTACCTAGGGGACAAGGTGTGGCAGATGCAGAGTCCCAGTGGGACCTACTACCTGGAGGAAATGGGAAGGACAGCCAGAGTGATGAAGGGCCAGGCCCCATGAGATGTGAAGGAAGACAGACAGCTGAGAGCATGAACAGGTGTTTGGGGGGCTAGGTGGGCATGGATGAGGCTCTTAGGCCTAGGACCTGCCCCTGGGTTTGCAGACACAGGAAATCAGGGAGCATGTGCTTAACTCCCAAGGTGCCCCTGGGCACACAGCATCCCTGTGTGCCCTGGAATACATGCAGGCAGGGCTCACACGTGAGCTACACAGTGGCCAGGAAAGGACCTTGCTCTGTACTCACGGACAAACAGGCAAGCTGTCTCCAAAGGAAAGGACTGTTCCTTGCCTATAGGGGTGTGGTATGTCCAACTATTTTTTTAAAATCCAAATAAATACCCTTCATTAGAAAAAAGGAATATTGTTAAGTACCAAAACTGTATATTATTACATTGTATGTACAATAAGAGAAAGGTGACTGCAATACTTGGTGGATAAATACTTAACTCTGAAGTCAGGTATAAAAAACATGAAATACAAAGCAATACAGTAATTACAATGCAGAAAATTTGCACTAATGACCAAAAGGCAACAGTCAAAACAATTATTGTAGATTTCACAGTACTGCTATAAATGATTGCTTAGTGCTTTCTTTGTACTTTCAGTACTTTAGGGTGTTAATCGAGCCTATTTCTTGTAAATCTACAGGAGGTGCATTAAGAGTCCACAGTGCACTTTCCATTAACGTCCTGGTGGGAAAGCCACCCATACAGCCAAGCACAGCGTGCTAGTGTTTCTGCTTCTACCTTCCATAGTATTGCACAAGCTAGAAAATGGTGAGTCAGTTCACCAGCATAATTTTCATTTACCCAGAATGGATAGAAACATGTCAGTGTCATCAGCTCTAAGGGACTTTACTCATGCAAAATAATCTGTAGCCTCCACTTGTTAAAAACTAAGCATTTGGCTCCATGCCTGGCAAAACACAGCACAATGAGAAACCCCATGTGCCCGGCGCTTGTGTCAAAGCCCCAGAGGCCAGAAGTCCCTGATTCACACTGTCTGTGCTTCTTGGAAATGCCTCCTGGTGATTAGGAGACCTCTTAGAAATAATGAGCACTAGGGCAGTGTCCAGTTATTAAGAAAGTACATTTATTCATATTCTCTCTTAAAGGCAAAGGAGAATTAACACTTCTAC
>NDGM011028817.1:0-10603 GCA_002564305.1 Octomys mimax
GAAGAAGAAGAAGAAGAAGAAGAAGAAGAAGAAGAAGAAGAAGAAGAAGAAGAAGAAGGGAGAAGAAGAAATCAAGAAAGAAATAAACCTTTCTTTCTATATAAGTGTGCTACAAGATTTTATAAGTCTATAATAATATACTGTTTGATGAAAGTATAATACACTTTGATATTTCTTCTTGAACAAAAAATAAATCCACAAGACAAGGGCCAAACTGGAAATATTTGCAACTTATCCTACAGTGTTAATTTCTCTAACATGTAAACATTCACAACTACTGAGAAACATTTCAATAATTATAAGATTTGTTGACTAAATGAAAACATAGTTCACAAAAATTACATATGGTGTGATCAAGCTATGATGAATGTCAAATTTTCTTTATAGTTTATTACATTGAAAGTTGCATTGCTACTAACCCACCTCAACATTGCCTCTTTATACTTAGCACATTTATTGTGTCTTTTAGGTACCACAAATACACCTTTGTGAAAAAGATGTATCACATTGTTTTTATTTTTGTAACATGTCTTTCTTGTGTAGTGAGATTATTCTTTTCTATTTCAAATACAATAAAAAATAGGGCCTATGAGATATCTCCATGGACTAAGCACCTGCTTAGACAAGCACAGGGATGGGGTTGAATCCCTGGGACTACATGCCATGCTGGCCCCAGCCCTGGGCATGCTAAACTGGCCACCGGTTCTGGGTGTGGTGGTGCACACCTGTAACTTCAGCTCTGGATAGGCTGAAAACAGGAGGATCACTGTGAGTCAGTCTGCTTAGTGAGACCATGTGCCATATATACTAATAAATAAAATATAAAAATTAAAAGATAAGGCATTAAAAATGATATACAATTTTAAAAATGGGATGAAAGGTACTAATCAGTGGCTGTTACATTGCACATTTCTGTCTTCAGTGTAGTTGCTCAGATTACAGATATGTATCTCTTCAATGTATTTATGAGTCTGTCTTCTTTTTTGTGGCCCTGGGCAGCTGCATTCATGGTAATTTTTAACTTTATAAAATCATGAAGAGAACTTTCAGAACTAGAAGTGGTAGAGTTTTATGTAGTTGAAGAGATCAAAGGTTTAAAGAGTTTGGGGCAAATCATGAAAGAGAGAAGTATTTATTATACTTGAGATTGAATGCTGGGCCTTCATAGTGAACTGCATCAACTCTTTTTTTTCTTTTTTAAATTGTTTTGAATCATTGTGTTACTAATTCTCTTTATCATCTGGCTGGACTCAAACTGGTGATCATCCTGCCTCAGTTTCCCAGATTACTAGTATTATATGCATGCACCACCACATCTGGCTCTATTTTTAAAGGAAAAAAAAATACAATGAGAACTGTTTTATGCAAACTATTTGTGATGTGGTAAATGATGTCTCCCTGAAGCTTCATATTCTCAAGTCTTTACTTTAGTGACTTGGAATATAAGTATATCAGGAGATAGCACAATCAAAGAGGGAAGTAAGGAAAAATAAAGTCATTTAGGCACACTCGGACCCAATATGGCTATTGTTCTTATGAGAAGAGGAAATTAGAACAAACAATACTGAAAACTTAGGTAACTGTATGAAGATGTATTGTGAAGGTGGTCATCAGAAAGCCCAGAGAGAGACCACGTGAACAGCAAGTGTGCTAACATCTTGACCTTGGACTTCCAACCTTCAAGAACTGTGGGAAAATAAGTATTATTTAAGCTATCAAGTCTAGCAGACTAATATACTATCTTTTAGAAAAAATACATAAATTATATATAATATATATTATATTTTATTATATGTGTATAGAAAAAAACTATTGCATATGCATGGCCCGGTCGCAGTGCTTTATCTGGAGAAAAAAAGCTCTATGATTGATGAAAAATGAAAGATTTCTGAAAAGAGGGAAGTACCACAAACTAGAGGAAGAATTTGAATATTATCTCTTATTGGCATGTCACTTGGATAGAAATTATCTATACAGCATTACAGCTAAATGTCTATGATACAGTATGACTACAAAGACACTTCCAAATATCTCCAAATAAACATAAAGAACATTATACTATTTGAGAATATTTTATCTGGTCAAGACAAAAGTAACAGCCAAGGGTTTATACATATGAGAACCTTCATTATGTAACAGCAATACAAGGATTATATCATAAAGACTAAAGTTCAAAAGAATAAAGACACGTTTTTAGTTGTATCTTGAGCAAGGGAAAAAACTAAGCAGTAATACTATTAATTATGAGCAGACAGTATAAAGTTAGCAAATAAGAAAGAGAGGAAATAGGAATTTCGTATTTTATTTCTGTCTTCCTTGTCAAAGAGAATGATCTTCAGACTGGAAAAAGTGGAAATATATTGGGTATAGGGAATTGAAACTGAAAGATAAGTGAAGAGATTGTAAAAGAGTACCCAGCTACTCAAAATGAATCCAATTTTCTGGCCCTGGATGAATTGTTCTAAGATACTGAGAGAACTTCTAGTTGAGAGCCCTTGCCTACCATCTGTAATCATTAAGGGGATGTTAGGGAAGAATAAATGTTATCCTGGTTTCAAAAAGTTTCAGATCGTTTCTTCTACAAACCTTTTATTTTTCTTGTTTTTTCAGACTTGTACTTTGTTACAGAATTAAAACAACACTGTAGTGCTGAAGGTTAATCAGTGGAAATATAGGCTTGTGGCCAGCAGATTAGTAATTAGTGGCAGTCACATTAGGTTCTCAGAGTCAGGCCAACTGCAGAGCTGATAGTACATTTTTAATTCTTGCAGATGGCTTTCCCCCATATCTCTATATGGCATTTGTGGGGCTGAGGGAAGATTTTCCTTTTGTACATGTTTCTTTAAATAGTGCATGAGCTTATCAGAATATGAATTATGATCTATTTTATATTTTGAAATTTAAAAGTTTGGTTACATAATTTATGTTTAGTTGACACATAACAGTTGCACATAATTTATGAGTGAAATGTAACATTTCAAAGCATGTATACAGTGTGTAATCATCAGGTCAGAGTATCTTGCATCTCCATCACCTCACATGCTTGTCCTTTCTTTGTAGTAGCACATAAAATCCTCTTTTCTAGTTATTTTAAAGTATATAACACAACATTGCTTCTTATAGTCACCATACTATGCAAGACAATATCAAACTGTGTCTGTGTGCAAGTATACTTTTGTACCTATTCAAAGATGACTAAGAAGGTTAATGTTTAGAAAGGACGCCTGCTATAGGCAAGGAACAGGGTGCAATTGGTGCTTGACTTTATAGCTAATGATAGATGTGTCACAATGGAGGAAATCTCTACATTAAGATTTGTATCTTGTTCACTTGCCTTACCCTAGGAATTTGGTTAATGGATATTTACTAGAGGGTTGTTTATGCACTATAAACTCTTATCATTAAGCTCATTCTTGTCTGAAATTGTTGAGGTCAGAGATATACTAGAAGGGCCAGCCAGATAGCTCAGCAGATTAAAGTGAATGCTTAGGCAGACTGAGGGGCCCAGGGTTTGATCCCGAGCCTTCCAGCCTGGCCTTGCCCCCAAGGTGCACTGAAATGGTGCTTGAGATCAGGTGTGGTGATGCACCTGTAATCCCAGTGCTTGTAAGGCTGAAAACAGGAGTAGGTCCTGTACTAAATACACAAAAATAAATAGAGATAAATCTTAAAGAGATGCAATAGAAAATTTATGAATCAGATAATGTTGAGTGACCACTGTAACAACCTTTCATTAGGGATAAAACAGTAGACAAGATAGGCTCAGTTCTTACTACTGGAACATTTGGATCATGACAGAAGCAGAAAACAAATAGCTTTAAATAAATCAAGAAATATCAGTGTCTGGTCAAACATTTTCTTTTAGGTCACTAAATCTGGAGAAGTTTAGTGTCAGTAATATGTGGCTATGAGATTTGTCTTGAAACTGTACAAAGCAAACATAATGATGTTACATAACTAGGTACTTAATTGAAGTAAGGGAAATTCTGGAAGATTATGGGAACATGCACTCCTGTGCAGCTTAAGACTCCTGTGATAACAGAGAAATTAGAGAGAATGCAAGGTCTCATGGTATAGAGATATTGCCTACTCCACAATCATCATGCACATGATTTAATTTAGTGAAATTGATGGCTTTCCTAATGTAAATAAATAAGTAAGTAAGTAAATAAATAAGGCAGAAAAAAAGAAATGTTTCAGGCAGAAAGGAAAGTAACTACCAAGATTCTATAAGTAAGGTCATGGACATGAAGAAGTTCTAGAGATGTTCTCTGACTACTACAAAAAACAGAATGAAGGAGGGTAACATGATAAACTCACGGAGAAGATTTTATCTGCTCAAGATAATGGTAAAAACCAAGAATTTGTGAATATGTGAACAGTAATTATCTAACCAAAATTCAAAGGTTGTTTCAGAACGACTCAAGAATTGTAATTTCTAAATACTGCCTATATATAATGAATAATGGGAGTAAATATAGAATTTCAGCACTAGAGTTCAACAGAGTCAATATTGTTTGAGGCATAATTTCTTGGGCTGAAGAACATACTGGAGGGAGGAAGTCTACCCTGTACCAAGCTACCACAAGAGTGGAAGATATTGGTAGTTCCTGATGTGGTAATGTAGGGGAGGAGGATCTGTGCAATGTTTCCATGTTTATGTGGCAGTTTTGAGAGAAATCAGGGCTCTATTCTTCAATTTTGGAAAATATTTGAATAATTTAGAGTTATAAGCAATAATGAGGAAAGAGACTACAATGATGTAATATAGCTATCTGTTTCTACACACTGTACATATCAGTACATCAACATTATCTAGGCCCACCTCTTTTTTTAATGTTTCTTTTTAAGAACCTGATGTATGTAATGAGACACTCTTGTAATGTCAGTACTCAGGAAGTTAAGATGGGCATCTCACGTATCCAGGGTCAACCTGAGTTATGTAGTAAGATCAAAGTTAGGTGGAATAACACAGAAAGACCCACAGTACAAAACAAATCTCATGGATGTTATGGAAACAAACACAAGCATGGCAACATCTATGGATCCATATTCTAGATGAAGCAGTTCTGTAGGGAAATGAGTAGAGTCAAATATAGAGCATATGCAGATCAAGAATAGAGGAAGACTTAGTGTGAAATCCCAAGAAGTAACAGTAAAATGGACAAAGAAAGATTCCATAAAATGACTAAGGAACAGAATCCAAAGCAAGTTCAAAGGAACATGTACCAAGAAAATCGAGTGAAAAAATGTTTTAAACACACAGAATTCATTAGCAGTGTAAAGTGTATGAAAAATGGTCACTACCCTGAATTATAAATGAAGGCATACAAGTATTTTAATCAGCTATAATATAAGTTCCATATGGAGAATTTATTCGTACATGTGTTTGGCATATAATGTTTGTATTCTTTTAATGGACTGGGTACATGTTCATAACACAGCTTAATTGCTTTTTTCATCCCTTGTCCCTTCCTTTCCTCACTTCTCCCCTCCATCTCTGAGATTAAGGGAATCACCATTTTTATTTTCTTCCTTTCTGAGAATGATCTATATTTCTACTTCCTATTACCTACCTTTAATTTTGTGGTTTATTTTTTCTACGTTTCTCATATGAAAAGAAATAATTTGATATTTACTTCACTTAACATTATGATCTCAACATGCATTCATTTTTCTATAAATCAGTCTTTCCTTAATGTTGAAGTATTATGTACTCCACAGTATTTAAATAAAATTTCTTTATTTGTTTAAGTTTTGATGAACATATGGACTGCTTCTAGGATTAAACTATTATGAATTGTGCTGCCAAAAACATGGATATGCATTTTTTAGCAATATGACTTCTTTCATTCTTCTAGGAAGATATGTAGAGAGGAATAGATGGTTCCATAACCAAATGGTTAAGATTTTTTTGGTTTACCATTTAGTTTTTGATTCATTTTTATTTTAGTTTAGTACATGGTGAGAGACATGGGTCTAGATTCAGTATTCTGCATGTGGATATCAGGTTTCTCAATATCACTTACAAAAAAAGCTATCTTTCCTCCACTCTATTTTGAATCTTTTGTCAAAGATCATAGCAGCTTTTATCCCAGTAGTTTTGTAATTCAACTTCAAGTCCAGCATTGTGATGCCTACAGTTATGTTCCTTTTACTTAAGATTGCTTTTGCTATTCTGAGTCTCTTCTGGTTCCATATGAAGTTTAGAATTGATTTCAAATTTCATGAAAAATCATGTTGGAATTTTGATTGATATTTTATTAAATCTATATGTAAATTTTGGACATATGGTCATTTTGACTATATTGGTTCTGCCTATCTGGGACAATTGGAATATTGCTATTTTTTGATATCCACTTCTATTTCCTTTATCAGAGTACTGGATTTCCATTTTAGAGATCTTTTATTTTCATAGGTGAATTCTTAAGTTTTTAATTCTTCCTGTTGCTATTATTATTGAATGTTGTTGTTTTCCTAATTTCTTTTTGAGTGGGTTCATTATTAGAGTATAGAATTGCTATTGGTTTTTGTTTGTTGAATTTTGTATCCTACTGGCTATTGTTATTAAGAACCATTGGGTAAAAATTAAGAGAGAGACTGGGCATAGTGGCATGAGCCTGTAATCTCAGCTATTGGAAGGCTATAAACAGGCAAATCACTACTAGTTGGATCTAGTAGTAGTAAGACCCTGAACACCCTGTAGACAGAAGTCTAAATTTAAAAAAAAGAATCATTGGATGGATTGTCTTGAGATCTTTTATATTTTATTTATTTATTTGTTTATATACTTATTTATTTATTTATTTAGTGTTATCAGGGATAGAAGTTGAAACCTTGCACTTTCCAGGCAGGAATTTATGCCACTGAACTATCTCCCTGGTGGGATCTTTTATATAAAGAATCATGCCATCTGCAAATGGTGATAATTTGACCTCTTCTTCTCTTAAACATGTGCCTTTTACTTCTTTCTCTTGAATAATTGTCTTTGATAATATTTTAAGTAATATGTAGAACAGGAGTGATGATAGAAGACATACCCAAGAAAAGAATTTAAATATGGCTAAATGCATAAAGTCAAGTGAAAAATAATGGTATAGGAAAATTCATACTTAATCAAAACACATGAGAGACTATAAGGTCAACGTGGGTCAATAGAGGAATCTTTGCCTATAACTGTGGATATAGAATGGGATGAATATGCAATACTATTCCTATCTTGAGGCTTAAATAGCTCTAAAAGTTAATATCTGTGTCTTTTTAAAGCAAATAGGTTAAAATTATTGGGGTCTAAGATAATGTAAGTTGAATAGTTTTGAATGAGTAATAGAAATCTGTAATAATATTAATCTGGTTTAATAATACTGAGAATTTTCTAGAAATTACTATGCCTAGAAATAATAGCTCCTTAAATTGGTTGTTCTCAGTGATGTAAAAGAGGTACAGAGGATAGATTTTGAAAGGTCTGAATGTTAAAAGACTGATCAGGCAGTAAATGAGTTTAATGACATTGATTTCTATAAACATTTAAAGGCTGAGCAGTAGTAAATATGAGGAAACTGTGCTTCCCAGTCAATTTTGGATTTTGTAATTGCTTAAGCCACACTTAATTTTTCATTTTATCTTGTCAGTTTACAATCCTAACTAACTTTAAAATGTTATGTTATGGTTATTTAGTACTGAAAATAATTATACAAATGTGTGCTGTGAGACAGATGCTAGAAATAGATGTATATTTATGCAAAAAAAGATTTATATATTTTAATCTGAACTACTTAGACACTAAAATAAAATGAATGAAACTTGCTTAAGAAACTGTTAATGATAAGAAATAACAAAAACTATATCAAGTCATTAGTAGAATATACATCAGTAGAAGGACAGTTATAAAAATAATTAAAAATATAAAACTACTTCTTTCCAGAATTATATGACACAAGAAGCTTTCACCAACCTCCCAATACTTCATCATTTCCTTGTTTATGAAAAATATATATATAATTTTTTAATTCATAAAGAAAAGCAATAGCTTTTGTAAAAGTCTAGGCAAATAATTTATACAATTAATATAACTAAAAATAAAACAAATCCAAGAAGTGTTCTTATGTTCTGGATAATTTTATAGTGCTGTTGAGAAAGAACAGTTTAAAATGAAATGAAAGGAACTTCTAATTCAAAGATATAGTTGTACAAATTGATCTGTCTATGTGTGATGTTATTCAGACAGAGTTGTAGATAAAACATTTCAGTCTTGTCTCTTTTTTCTCAGCTGCAGAAGAAAAGAAAGCTGGACCTATAATGGAACTTTCTTTAGAACAACTACCCACAAGATTTTATTCCAGCTAGACTATGCCAAGAAATGGTGGAAAAGATGCCTAACATGAAAGTTCAAATGCAGTAAAGAGGACAGGCTGTATATTTCTATGGCCCTGTGTAACTCAGGTCCAGAATGACTCACTGCTTTCAAACAAGGATCAACTTTAAAAAATTAGCCCATTTTCCCCCACATTAGGCTTCACTGTTCACATCAGCCAAACCAAGCACAGAGCTAACTTTGAAAGAAACCCACAGGAGACAGCAAAGCTTGACCACAAAAGGCCCATTCGTGAAGAGATTATCAGTAGGGCTGCCTGTGGTTAGATACCTTATGATTTGGGACAAAATAGATTCATAGAAGTCATGGTTCTTTCAACACATGTTTTAAAACTTCAACTGAATAAAAATGGATATTCAACAAAAAGATAAACTGGTATTCAAGCTCATACCAAAATTTGTGTGTAGAACATCTTTTAAGTAAAATCACTTTTATGTAAGCAAGTGTTTAAATATAGGTACACTAGCCATAATTAACATTGTGATGATCAAAAGCATTACTGATGAATTATATATGAAATTATATATGAAAAAACACTGACTACATCTACCATACAGGTCTTGGTTTCTAACACTAACCCTGCTAAAAGGATCCCACGATATACAGACCAATGGATGATTCCCTAGTAGGGGCATGAAGCACCCCTCTGATGTTAGAAAATAAAAATGTTCTTAAAAATAGTATAGGACATATCACAAAGGTGTGGGCAATCAGAAGGGCCTTCTAGTGATCAAGTAAAGGATAATTTGAGCATTACAGTAAATTGGAACAGTAAAGAATTTTAAACCATTGGAAGAAATAAGCCTGATAGTCCACACTAATGTAAATGATTGATAAGTAGATGACTGAGAACACAGGATCTCAAATATTGAATGTAGAAGTAATTTTTAGGTGAAAACTCATAATTTTTCAACCAACATATTAAAAAATTCAAGGGGCCAGGGAGTTGGCTCAGTAGAATAAGCACTTCCCTGGCAAACACAAGGGCCTGAGTTCAATCCCCATTTCCACAAAAGAAAAAAAATCAAGCAAGAATTTTAAATGGATAATGAGTCTAGTAGGAAATTTAAAGGAAGAAGCAAGGTATTTTCATGGTCATGAAGAATCTGCTTACTGATTTCTGATTGGTAAATATAGAGTACAGAAATTGCACAGTATATTAGCTGGATGAGCAAAACCAGCATTCATCAGCAAAGAGGGATGATGGATCTCATGTACTGCTAGACAGGATGACTAAGGAAGAGCACATGAGCACAGATATGTTATGATAGTCATGATCATGAGAATATAGTAAAAAAAAAAGTAAAAGGAAGAATGCTGTATTTAAAAGAAAGAGATCATGTGGGTCTGATGCATCTGATTTATTTCACATATGAATAGTTGAATCCTCTAGTTGCATCCATTTATAAAACCATCGAGTTTATCTTTCTTTATAGCTGAGTATAAAAATACCCCATTGTATAAAAATACTGCATTTTTAGGCTATTCCTCAGATGATGGACATTAGAATTATTTCCAAATTTAGCTATAATGAATTGCTATGATTGCACAACTCTAAACATGGGTGCACATGTATCACTGTGATATGATGTTTTCAATTTGCAATTATTCTAGGAAAATACCCAAAAAGGGAACAGCTCGGTCAAACGGGACTTTCAATACTAAATTTTGAGGAATTTCTATACTGATTCCCACAGTGGTTGTACCAGTCTGCACTCCTACCAATAGTGGACAAGTGTTCTTTTTCCCCGTAGCCTATCCGGAATTTATTATTAGTTGATTTCTTCATGATAGTCAATATATCTGGGGTGAAATAGGATTTCAGTGTTGTTTAAATTTCCATTTCTAGAATGACCAATACTGTTGAACATTTTTTCCATATATTTATTTTTCATTTGTGTTTCTTAATCTGATAAGTGTTTATTCATCTCAGTTGCCCATTTTTGAGATAGGTCTTTGAATTTTGTGGCCATGCTTCTTTTTGATTCTTTATATATTCTAAATATTAATATAAAAAAATAATAGAAATGTTTAGCCTTAAAAGGAGATGAAAGAAATAGTATCTAAATATTGCAACTAATTCTATAAAGAGAACAAGTTTTGTTCATATCAGTAGAAAAGCAATAGAAACAAAAAAAATGAATTATTTAAAAAGCATTCTGAGGACTGGGGAGATGGCTCAGTAGAATAAGCGCTTGCCTGACAAGCACGAGGGCCTGAGTTCAATCC
>NDGM011028823.1:0-23766 GCA_002564305.1 Octomys mimax
TTGAACTCAGACCCTTATGCTTGCCAGGGAAGCGCTTATTCCACTGAGCCATCTCCCTGGCCCACAGATTCAGACTTTGGATGTGTTCACAGCCCAGCCTTCACCTAGAGAGAACCCAGGGCTTCCCTAGAGCCATAGGAGGTGTCCCACATGTGGGAAGAGAAGACTCCCCTCACTGCCACTCTCTGTTCTTCTTCCTTCTACAGATTTTCCCATGTCTCCTCTGACCCACACTCCAGGCCTCTCCTTGGAACCCGGGTTTGCAATGGACGCCTGATGGATCACAGACTTCATCTCGTGATATCTCTTATGGATGCCAAGAGCTAGGCACGAGTGTATAAGCTATTAATTATCTAATTAATTAGTTGGCACCAGGGATTGAACACAAGATATCATGTGTACTAGGCAATCATTTCTATGAATGAAATGTACCCCTGATCCTTTTTTAAAATTTCAAGATAGTATCCCAGTAAGTTGCCTGGGCTGGTGTCAAACTTGTGATTCCCTGGTCTTCGCCTCCCGAGAGTACTGGAATGATAGCTGAACACTACTGCAGCTGGCTTGTGTGAACTATCTGATGCTCACTAGAGACTGGCAATATCAAAGCAAATAGTCAAAAGTTGCACAGGGTTGCTACAAATCAATGATTTAAATAACAAACTAAACCAAAGCAATAAACAAACAAAATATTTTTTCACTGCGATTTAGCAGTGACTTTTGATGCTCCAGACTTCGATTACTGGTGCGGGGGACTCACTTTTGCTCTTTCTTGCTTCTGGGGTGTCCTTACCACATCTTTGCACATGTGCTGTCCTCATGGTATAACAGAAAATCCGCCCTCCAGCCAGTCTACTTCAGTTTGTTAGTTCTGCAGGTAACTGTTCCTGTTCTAGTTCCAGTTGCTTCTATCTCTTAGAAATGACTGGTCACTGTGATGGACACTGTATAAACCAATCCCCGATTGACAAATCATTCTGCCTCTTTCCTTCCTGCTTGCTTATCCACTATAAACCCTAAACCAGCAGCCATCAGGGCCTGATATTGTGGGAATGGTCCCAATCAGTGCCCATCAATATAAATAAATCTGCCTCCAAATCTTAGATGTACTTTTGGTACTTCTGCTTGCTGTTGCAGTGTGATATCACCCAGACACGGCAAGGTCAAAGTGGGCCAAGGCTAGGCTCAGACAAAGGAGTGACGTGGGCAGCATGTGGGAATTCTGTCGGATCTGTGGGTTCGCAGCATGGCCCAGCCTCCTCATATAAACAGAAAAGACCAACCTGCATTCTGCCCTAGTCCCATCCTGAACATTGTTGTGGCCCTAGAAAGTCAACTCACCTGCTTCAGGTACCACTTGGCAAACGTCTAGCGGACTGACACCCATGTCATTACACTGCTGCTGAGGTGAGGAGATGCGTAGGTCAGGCAGATTGGGCCCGGGTCCTGAAGAGTTAATCTAAAATAAACTGAAAGTCTAGGTTTAAGTGAATTAGCATACCTGAGGGTCTAAACTGATGCTTTTAAGCAAACCATCAGTGCAGAATGGAGTACAAAGAATAAATTCCTAAACAAATAGAAGAGAGAGCTTAGAAAGTTACATGAATAAATTCCTAAACAAATAGAAGAGAGAGCAGGGAAAGTTACGTGAAACAGCCTGTACTCTGGACGTCAAAGGCCCTCCCACAAACAGGAGCCTTCCTACTCGCTGCTCACCAAAAACCATACAAAGGTGCCTAAGTCTGAACTCCCACAGTGTTCATCTTAATGTTCATCTTAAGGGTGTTCCTCACACCCTTCCAAGTAGTGGAGAGCTTTTTTTATTGTTCCTAATAAACATGTCCTTGGGCATGATCCACTGCATGCTGCTTGCTGTTTTGTCAGCCTCAGTCTTCCTTGCCCCGGAATGAGGACCCAAGAGCTGGATGGAGCTGGTTACGCCGTGATGGATTAAATGAGATTAGAGATGTAGCCAATCACCATGGTAACTACAGAAAAGAACTGATCAGTCAATGTTGACCATTCTCATTTTTACTCTTATTAAAAGGGACCGCTCATCGTTCTGGGTGGCAATCCTTACACCGGTTTTCTTTTCTGCCGTGGTGCTTACTGTTGCCCTGTTTTCTCCTTACTCCAACTCCGAAATTGGCTGCTGTTTGCCGTTCCCGTGAGGGTGGCTCCTGGGTGGTGACCCAAGCTGGTCCCTTACGGCCACCCCACTGGACACCCTGGGCAGCTGGACCTCTGGATACCAGCTCTGCTCTGTGCTCTGGGGCTGCCTTTGCACTAACTGTGGCTTCAGGCAGCATGTGCCTTCAAGGCAGGACTTCCTCTGTGGTGGATCTTTACTGCCCCTTGTTCACATATTTGAAGGATAGTGTCTTTCTCAAGCTGATCTGAGTCCCTGCAGGCAGCTGGGCCAGGACTGCGCCAGCCAGCGCTTGCCAGTCCAATGAATGAAGCCTCAGGAATGCCTAGCAGACAGGAAATTGCACTTCCTTTGTGTCGCTTTTAGCTGTGCTTGTCAAACATTTACTTTTAACAGATTTGTTTTTCCTAATGACTCTTCAAGCCAAAAATACATTCACCAAATAGATATATTAGTTTCTTTTGAAATCACTTCAATTGAATTCAAAACAACTCATTTGCCAGCTATTTCACAGTTATTAAGTGGTGGGCCCTTGGCAGCAAAAAGGAAGTCANGTTCATGCCTGAACAGAACCTCACATTCTACCAGGGAGAGAGATTCTGAGGCTCTAACCAAAAATATGTAAGGTGAATTCATGTTGGTAAGAGTTCCCAAAACAATCACCATCACAACAAAAGAATTATAGAGTGATAGACTTTTACGGAGGGGGAGGATGGGAGGGAAGGAGGGAAGGGGGAGAAAGAGAGACAGACAGAGAGACAGATAGAGACAGAGACAGAGACAGAGAGTGTAAGAGAGCAAGAGAAAGTGCTGGAGAAGGGATAGAGCCTGAATTATGAAGGACAGTTGCCTCTGGAGATCTGAAAAAGACCCTTCCAGTAGAGAAATGACTTTTGTATTGACCCTTGGGGAAGAATAGAGTCACTGTATTTCAGAGGCATGGAGACTACTGTACCGGAGCACCGGTGACAAAGGTGAGGGTGAGGGGTAGGCAGGAATGGCCAGGGCATGGAGGGCCTCTATTTCCTCAGGGGCCCGGCACGGGGCGCCCTGTGGGTTAACGGCTTCCATGAGTCTCAGAGCCGTTCACATTCACAGAAAAGGGCCTTTCTGGTAGAATCTAAGTAAACTTCTCTCCAAACAAGAAAGATACTGCCATTAAAATTGTGAACATGGGGTGGAAAAGATCCACCAGAGAGGAATGCAGTTGCCTCCCGTCTCCTCATGGAGATTCCAGTGACCAAGGAAGATGGAAGCCCTGTTGCAGAGACTGAAGACACAGCACACCCAGAGCCCAGGAGATTTGGTCCAGGCCCTTGTTTGCTTTGGGGGGGGGGGCTACTCATGGCTTCTGAAAAGTATTCTCTTTCTCTAAAATTACTCATACCCCCTTTATTCTATGAAAAAGGGTATATGAGCTTATGAGGTATCAACTTTGTGTGGCACTCTGACACACATAAATGAATGTGTGTGCTTTTTCTCCTGCTGATCTGCCCAGGGCTACTTCACTTTGGCAGATTTAAAGATTCAAGGTTTCAGAGAGGGAAAGGAGACATTTTCTTCATCCTTACAGTATAAACAGCCATGGATCCACACTGTTACAAATTGTTAAATAAGTGAGCAAATGGGGGCCAAGAGACAGATTAGTGATGAATTCTGCATAATTTACAAAGATACTGAGCTTCAGGGACAGAAGGATAAGCCCTGGGTCCTCTCACGTGGGCTGTATAGAGTGGTTTTCTGTCAGACAAACTAGGATAGAAATGGGGACACCGTTTAGGATGGAGAAGCTGATGAACACTGGCTTCGCCAGGTGGTCCAGGTCAAGATCAGCTGTGACATCTCATGTGCATGATACCCATCCTTAATAGGTCATGGGGAAAGTCACACTTTATCTCTGGGATCTTTATAAAACCCCTAACTCCAGTTTGATTATGAGGAAAGCCTCAGACAAATTTCAGTTCAGGGGGCATTTTTGAATAGACCTCAGCAGGCTTCCTTAGCACTGTCAAGTTCATAAAAAAGCAGGAAAGGTGTGAGAAACTACGACAACCAAGAGAAGTCTAAAGAGGCACAATGACTAAATGCCACGTGGTGTCCTGGATGGGGTCCTAGAACGTAAAAGCCATTTGTGGTCAGGCACCGTGCTGCCTGCCTGTAACCCCACCTCTCAGAGGAGCTGAGGCAGGACTGCGAGTTCAAGGCTGATGTGGACATCTTTAGCACTGGAGCAAGAACTTGTCTCAAAACAGAAAAAAAGGAAAGATGAAGGCTCCGGGTTCACACACACTCCCATAAGATATTAGTAAAACTACCGAAACATGAATAAAACACAGACTTTTATAAATAATGATGTATCAGTATTGGTTTGCTAATTGCCACAACTGTATATATTAATAGATGTTAAAATAGGGAATACCAAGGGGAGAGGTATATGGGAATGTGAACATTAGAGAAACAAATGAGTAATATTTTCAGTATAACTCTGACCCATGCGAAATGTGGGCCTTAGCTATACTGATTGTGACTTGTTGTTTATCTGGAATTCAGGTTTACCTGGCTACCCTGTTTTATTTGGTGTTTCCCTAGGACCCTGAGCTACGATCTGCTCATCCCATTTTCTGTCTCCCTCTTTGCTGGTTGTAGTCAGGGTAGGGTGTAGGGCTTGCAGCTTCTGAGCTCACGCAGCCCCAGGTCCTTTGGTGCCCACGATTCTCACGGAGAACCACAAGCAAGGCCAGGCTGGCTGGAAGCTGGCTGATGCGGCTCCAGTGCTAGTCCCTCTTCCTCACCCCTCTTCGTACCATGCTGTGGGTCCTCTATCCGCTGACCCAGCCTGCTCAGAAGCTGAGTTTGCCAGGGGGAGAGGGAGCAAGGTCTGCCTCGCAGAGGGGTGCGTGGAGTTTCCTGGACAACACCTGCGCCCAGCGCTCTTGCTTCATAAAGGAAGGGAGGTCTTTGGGGAAAACTGCAGCTCCTTCAGGGTGGGGAGCGAAAGCATGCACCTGTCTTTCTCTTTCTTTCTTCCCATGCCTTCCTGCCCACAACCCAACGTTGTCAGCTTTACAAATGACAGGTGAGCCCCTTGCCCAGGGCTGGGAACCCAGTGGGCAGCTTTAGGAGGGCGGGCTGGAGTGACTGCCTCTTCCCGAGCCTTCCCAATGGCTTCTGCTGCTTTCCCAAACCCCATTTCAAGTTTCTGGAGGCTGATCTTCTGGCACATTCCCACACTTAGATCCCTTCATGGCCTGCTGCAGGGACATCCCTGAAATCCCCACAGGGCCCCAGCCTGGCCAGGAGTGCTTCCTGGAACAGGAATCTTCTGCTGGGAGCCACAGCACAAGAGGTTTCCCAGACCCTCTGAGCCCCAGGCGACTTCAGGACTTCCTGTGAGGAGTGGCCTCCAGCACGTGGCACCCACGTGGCTGCACCGCAGGGTGTGGCCGGCTCCATTAGCTGTCGCCCAGCGAGAGCGGGCTGGGGCTGCCCGTGCTGGTTTGCTAGACCTGACTCCAAGATTTGCGGGAAGTCTGCAAGCTCATTGTTAAACCCAGTCATTATCAAAAATGATATAAACCACAGGGTAAACAAATTGAATCAAAAGCAAAAGTCGCGGAGACTCAAGACTTGGCACTTCCTGCTTGAGCCCTTGTCACGATTCCCTCTGGGCTGGAGGTCACTTGGGGCTGTTCTATTGTGTGGTGGGTGATGCGAGCCGCTCTGCCTGTCTCCCAGGTCTGACTGCAGCCACGGGGGACGATGATGACAGCATGAAAAGGGCCAGGTGGGAGGGTTCCTACTGTTACCAATCGTTCCCTTGTTCTGAATGAGAAATGCAATCCCATAATCATCACGTTCAAGTGCTGTGCACATGGCCTCGAGCCCAGCCCACAGCAGTGTGGCTTTAAGCAGGGCGCTGCCTCTCTGCTCATGCTGGGGCCCTTGGCTTCCTTTCAGAGATCCCCCTCATCCCCTCTCCCTCATTCATCTCCTGCCCACCTCCCCAGCTGGGTGGAGGTGCTGTCTTCTCGCCCTCACTTACCTCGTACTTATTACCCAGCTTCCCTTCCCCTCTCAGGTGGGTGCTTCCCGCTTTCTCACCCCTGCTGGAGTGCCACTGCTGTCCCTCCCTGTCCTCCTGACTTTCCTGTCACAACATCCCCTGCGTACACTTTCCTTAAGCTCATCTGACCGTCCAGGCACTGCTAACAGTGCTGCTAGCAATACTACCCTTGAGAAGAGTGGTGGCCGTCTGTCCCGCCTATGCTGCCCATGCCCTGCTTATGTGTGACCCATGTGTGTGTTCATGACTCCTGTGTGTGCGCTACTCCAGAGTCCCCAAATCTCTTCTTTGTGCAGGTTCCATGTCATCCTGATGTGTCTGTGAAAAACTGGTATCAGGGGACAAGGCTGCAGTTTAGTCCTGGGAGAGAACATTTCAGCGACACCATAGGTGGGTCAGAGAAGCCAACACTGCCCTACACTTAGAGAACTTTCCACTCTGAGGTGTTCTGCACCCAGCTGGATGCCCTCAAGCCAGCCCCTGGGACACAGGGCCTTGGTTCCTGCATCACCCATCTGCCTTTAGGGCTAACCCCAGGGCCACCCTTTATTCCTTTGCAGGTGCTGGGCAACCTTGGTAGCCATTGTTCTGGGAGCCGCTCCCCACTCAGCCTGTGCTCCTGTGGCTGCTGATTATCTCCTCACTCGGCTGCAGGAGAAGCAGGTTAGGAGACCATGATGTCTGGGCCAGCCTGCTCTCTGCTCTCTTTCCGTTGTGTGTCTCGGCTTCCTTATCTGGACATTTAGAATAGTCATGTGTACCCAGAGGTCTGCTTTAGGTCAAATGGCAGACAAATATCCCCAGGACAGTGCCTGAACAGTGGTGGGGGCTGAGTCACTGTCGGTCCCCCCCAAGGCATCCTTCGGTACCTCCCCAAGCATCCTTCCCAGCATCCAGCAGGGCTGCTGTGAGGGAGCACTTGTGAACCTCCCTGTTTCTGGGATGCCTGAAGTCACAGCATAATGGGGCCAAGGTTTGATTTGGCTCATGGCTTAAGGATTCAGTCTGTGATTAGCTAGCTTCAAGGAAGGATGAAGGACATGGTAAAACAATGCGGCTTAATTCATGTGGCCACCAAAGAAGCTTGCCAGGGAGAAAGGGGTGCCAGAGAGGACCACATGTGGTACCCACGGTCACACACCCGTGGCCATCCAGACATCCTCAGAGGTGTGATTTACCAATCCCCAAGCCAACTGAGTCAACGATTAATCTTAACCATCACAGAGTGTGAGGAAAAATACATTACTTATGTCACCAGCTAGTGTAGAACTTTGCTTCCGTGATAAAGGAAACCTGGCAGTCTATAACCTCGTGAATTTATGGGCAGAAGCTTTAACTGGACAAGCTATGAAGGGAAAGGGATGCAGCTGGCGGTCCAGGAGGAGACAGCGAAGTTGGCTCTTCCACAGACGGAGAAGCGCCTAACACTTCTACAGGGGCCAGAAGGACTATCATTAATTATTTATGATTTTTTTTTCCCTCCAAAGAGGTGGAGATCCCTGGACAGGCAGAGTTTAGTTGCTGCACAGATGTGAATTTACACACAGTCCAAAAGGAATTTCACAATGTGTCATATCCTTCCTCTGAGAGGAGATTTTATGAAAGAAATATAATGACAGTAAATGACTCGTAGGGTCAGGTTTTGGTTGGATCCGTGGGTATCTTCTGCGCTGGATCCACCCGGTTTGCTTTTGCATCCTGTCTTCTTGTGTCCAGGACTACAGCATCTTGCCTGCTTGCTTGGCAGCCTGATTTGTTTTCCTCTCTTGCTACCGAAGGTTGCAGCTGCTTAATTATTCTTGACCTGCTCCGTCCGCGTTCCATCCCTGCGCCCATCTCAGTTGTGTCTCTCCCATCTCCCTCAAGATTCCCTTAATGTGCCAGGAGAGGGGGAGGTGTCAAGTTGTATCATACAGCTTTTAAGGGGCGTGGATTTATAATCTTTCTTGTCATTCCTTCACTGAATACTGAAAGATCTCTATGGAGTTAGAAAAATACATGATGATACAGCAGAGTGTATTTTGCAAGTTGAGGGGGAGGATTGTCACAGTTTTACGCACCATGTGGCACCATTCCAACCCCCTCAGATTACCACAGTTCAGCATGAGGATCAGTATCAGCAGCAGGATGACAACAGGTAGATGTGTGGGCTGTTTAGGGTAGAAGTTGTTGCAGCCAGGATGAAAGAGGACACTTACCCTGGTGACTTTTTTTGTCCCCGGGGTTGGATGGCTATGAAGGATGCTACATTGCTCAAACCCAGAGCTGGCCAAGGGCCCCTCAGAGTGACATCAGCCACCTTAACCACGGTATGACCTGGCTGCCCAAGTGTCTCCCTTGCCATCTGTTTTCTGAACACCCCGGTAGCTCTTACCCTTACGTGCTTTCTTCTGAGCCCCCTGCGTGCTCAGTCATCCCTCTTCTGCCCGTTGTGCTCTCCATTCTCTGCCCTTGTCCCTCTCCTTCTCCTCCCTCCAGTCCCCACTTTCCACTCAGCACTGTCCCCTCTACCTGCCTCCAGGTCCTGCATCCAACCCCACTCGCCAGTCCTCCCAGCGGCCTGCACAGCCAGGAGGCCTCAGTTGGAGGCTAGCAGGGCTCCAGAGGCTCCTGAGTCTTGAGCCTGTGTCTGCATGGGACGGAGCCCCAAGGGCAGCAGTCAGGTGCTGCAGTGCCTGGCGCCGCGCACCTGGGACCAGCCCAGTTTGGTTAAGGATGGAGAGCTGCAGGATTTCTCATGGTTGACAGTGGTCTGCAGAAAGTTTTAGTGGCAAGATGCAAATGAAAATGAGAATGTTTGACAAAGAGAAAGAGCTTGCCCCTTGGGGCTGCAGCCTGTGCGAGGGGCACGTGGAGACAGTCAACATTGGAGTGCATGAGTAGAGCATGACAAGGTGGTGTGCGACAAGGGCAGCCAGGCGGGACCTGCCTCGAAGCTTTGCACAGCTGGGAGGAAACCAAGCCTGGCAGGTGATTAGGGCAGCTCTGGGCATTGTCACTGGCCCCCACGGAGGAAGGAGGGCTCTGGCCTAGATGTCTACAGTGCCCACAGCTTGGGATGCTAAATGTCTATGGTGCTCACAGCTAAAAACCCCAAGTGTTCTGGGGGCCGGCAGAGGGAGGAGTCAGGCCCTGAGTGCTGGTCACATTCCTGGGGGGGTTCTAGCTGAGGGATGGCAGAACTGGGAGCAGAGTACTTGGTATGATGTGTGGATTGGGGGCTCGTCCCCACGTGTGGGTGCCTCTCTCCAATATCCAGCCAGAGCCACTGGTGTTGCAGCGCAGTATGAAAGGGTCAGGTATGTGTGGCTTGTGCCAACACACAGAGGCTGGGCCACGTGCGGTGCTTGTGGAGGGGCCCGAGCTCCCTGGCGTCCTGGAGGTGATGGTTGTAGTGCTCTCGGCAACAGCAGAGAGGGAGCGAGCACCTACCCAGCCGGTATAAGCGGATTCTACCTGGTTTTAAGTAATGGCGACTCAAAACTTTGAAATAATGGCACATTTTTCTTAGTTGAAAGATAAACAATAGCATAAAGGACTAGGGCACCTGTTCTGGGGCTATAAACTGCAGCGTGGGCCCTCATTTAGATGTGGAATGGTCAGGTGTTAAGCCAGTTCCGGTGCCACTGCTCCCAGCCTCCCCAGTGGAGGCTTTACATGGCTACACATGGCATGTTGGGCCACAGCTCAGCTGGGTGTTGTGCTCTCGATACAGCGCTGCCTTGGCCACAGTGATGAGACTGAGCGAGCCAGCTGCACATGCGTGTGGCCAACACTCTCCACTCTGTTGAATGTGTACAGCTTGCCTGGGAATGGACTTAGGCATCTCAGGCCAATGCTGAATAATACCACCTTGACTTGGCCCGCAGCACCCTAGGTTCCCAGCTGGGAATTTCTGTTGCACAAAGCAAGTGTTTCCACTATAGACTGGGCCCCGGTAAATGGACTGTCTGCCTAAATACTCCACAAATTTCCACTTGTCAGCCAGAGTTATCTTTAAGAGCTGCAAGGTAAAAAAAGAAAAAAAAAGATTTGACTTTATTTTTTGCAAAAGATATTACAAAACATTGTACTCTGCAACTGAAAAAGAGTAATTCTGTGTTACTCTGCTCTGGCAAGTTTTAGCTCTTGTCTGTGGGCAGTTTGCAACCATACACTCCTCCCCTCTGCATTCATTTATAAAGAAACCTCCTACATGGTGCTATTAATATAAAAACTTACTCATCTGCTTAGTCAATGCTGAGCAGAATTTCTTTCATAGGTTCCCTGTGAATGAGTTCTGAACTAACAGCTCTAGAAAATGAAACCACTCAAAAAGAAGATGAAAATGGTTTGAGGAGGTGCTGGCAAGTACTTTGTGTGTGTGTGAGCTCGGGGTAGGGGAGACGTCAGCTCACAGGAGCGATCCAAGGCCTCTGGCTTCTGCCACCAGGTGAACAGCATACGGAGTGGACGTGCGCATAAGTGATCCGGGGTTAAGGTGGAAAGCCTGCAGCCCGGGTGCCCGGGGGGCGGTGGGGGGGGTCTTCCGGTCAGCATGCCACTGCTCAGTGCCTGGCCTCCTGGCTGCCTGCCCGCTGTGTGAGTGGAATCAGCGCTTGGCTTTGGGTCCTTGCTCTGCTCTGCACCAGCTGTGTGGCCAGGAGTGGCCAAGGTCTGAGCACCTTGCCCCTTGCTGAGAACATTCAGATAACAACAGCGTTTCCTGCACAGAACACAAAGCACCTTACCCCATTCTTGGTTTCTCTGAGCTCAGGAATCATCAGTCCCGACCCTTGGTCATAATGGTCTGCGCCACTACTCTACACGTCACTTATTTAGTTATGTAGTTAGTTATTTACAATTGCATAATAAACACCTGTGAGTCTATCACCCAAAATGAAAGCCACGTCTAAGACACTAGCCACATCTCACTCTCTGGTCCCTCAGATGTCAAGAGTCTTCCCACTCCTGAGATCAACTTCATCTTGACTTCAGTTATGCTGATAGGCCTGCTTCCTTTTTCCTTTGGTTTTATGCTTCTTTCTATATTTCTACAAGTTATATACAGTTTTATCTTGATGTTTTAACTTCTTAAAAGTGACAGACTTCCTATAACTTGGGGAATACCCTTTGGCCACTTAGTACTATGCTGCCAAGACCCCAGTATCATTTGTCACTGTGGTTTAGCTATTCTCCTGATGCATTATGGAGTGTGACTATGTCTCAGTGTCACCTACCTGGGGCCCTTGGGAAAGTATGTGACTGGACTTGCTAGTTAGGACAGTGCTGTAAGGCCCTCCTTGCATGTGTCTGCCCTGGTGAAAGACCTTCCAAGGACTTATGTCACCATGTACGCAGGCAGAAGGTCAACTTTAGGAAATCATGCCCAACCATTCTGTAGAGTATTTGCCTCTACTCTCCAAAGCCACGGGCCTCATCAGCTGCCATGTTCAATGGTTTACTTTTTGCTTGTGCAGGGGATGCATAATACTACAGTGGGCCTTGAGTTATGACTGGCCTCATGTATGAACAGTTTGGGTTAGGACCAGGAGTTCAGGCTTAACCCGGGACCCAGATCTTGAGTTACGACCCAAATGCTGGCCACTTGTGGGTTGTAAACAAAGACGTGGGATGCCAGAAAAGTGTGCGTAATCAGCAGTCTGAGCCCAGATGCGTGTTTGTGGGTGTGATTTCAGTCCGTGCTTTATGCGATCACTGCTATCTAAATGGCTGCCAAGAGCTAGAGGAGAAGCCGAGGAAGGAAGTGGAGGTGACGGAAGCAATCCCACTAGAGAAGAGCAGTGTTGGAGAAGAGACAGAAACAGAGACAGACCAGTTTTTAGTTCGGAAAAGGTTGAGACTCACTGAATCCTACATCCTGGTGGGCTACTGACTCTCCTGAGGACAGAAAGGCGTTCTCATGGAAGATGGCTCTCCTTCCAGACAAAACTTACCTTCCATTCCATCCCGAGGACGTAGATATTAAACCTCAGTGGTTAATATTATGACCTGTCTCATGCCAGTTTCTACCTTGTCTTTTGTTTTTAAAGGTACCTTTGAGTGAACCAAAGTTCTTGATTCTGATATAGTTAAATGTATCATTTAATAGTCAATATTTTATGTGCTTATATGAGAAAATCTGTAGTTATTTCATAGTGTAATGGATGACCACCTGTATTATTTACTGTGAATTTTAATTTCTTCATTTATTTGGTAGAGGGTCTCACTATGCAGCTTGGGCTCATAGTGATCCTGTGATCCTCCTGTCTCAGCCTCCCCAGTGCTGGGATTACAGGTGTGCTCTACCACGCCTGGTTTCAGTGGCCGGCACAGGTCCTGGGGCTGGCAAGGCAAGTGGTACCGTGGATCAAACCTGGGTCCTTGTGCTTGCCAGGCAGACACTTAGGCAACCAAACTATTTCCCCAGCTACTACTATGAATTTTAAATTTGTTTTGATAGTTAATGCTTTAGCTTACATAGGGTCATTTTTTACAAGTCATTTAAAAACGTTCTCCAGGTCTCTTTCTCAGGTCCTTGAGCTTGCCAGGGAAGCGCTTATTCCACTGAGCCATCTTCCCGGCCCTCCAGGTCTCTTTCTTCTTGTGGGAATAACCCCATTTTCCAGCCCCCTGGAATGGGTTGATCCACCCTTCCTTTTCTTCCTGACTTCTTTGTTTACTGTCATAGACCAAGATTTTTTTTTCTAAATATCCCTCTTCTGCAATCTCATTCACATTTCATGCTGTTTTCTGTGCATGCGCCAGTACAGCAAAGTTTCAATCACTCCAGTACTGCAGAAGTCTGAGTATCTAATGCAGGAAGTAGCTGCTTGCTTTTTCAGAAGCATTCTGGCTAGGTCCTTTACTCTTTCAAATGAATTCAGAATCATCCTTTAAGAAAAGGAAGTAGATGAAAGAAGGCGTTGAGATAGACTACAGACAGCTGGATAGTACCAGATCCATACAAGGAGTGTGAGCATCGCAGATGTATTACAAACAAGTACAAAACAGGAAAATGGGATCCAGAGATGGATGGATGGGTGGGCCGGCCGGATAGCTCAGCAGACCAAAGCACCTGAGGCAGAATGCAGCGGCCAGGGTTAGATCCCCAGTGTGCTGAGCCGTGCTGGCACCCAGGGCATGCTGAGGTAGAGATTAAAGTCTGGGCATGGTGGTGTGTGCCTGTAATCCCAGTGCTTGGGAGGCTGAAAACAGAATAACTATGAGTCAGATCTGCATAGTGAGACCCTGTAGACCCTGTACTAAATTAAAAAAAAAATCTGCTGAGAGATGGATGGATGCGAGAGAAACGGAAGGGGAGGTGATTTAAAAAGGATTTAAAGTATATTAAAAGAAAAGATGTGTTGCATAGGTGTACCAGTTTCCACCAATGAATGTTATAATCATTTTCTAGTGCACACATGTAGTAATCAACAAAATACTGAAGACAAAGTGGAGCGAGAGTGTAGCTCAGTGGGAGAGAGCCTGTCTAGTGTGTGAACACCCCTCAGTGACCCGAAGACTAAAAGGAAGTATTGAGAATTTGATAGGGATTACATTGAATATATAGATCAAATTACAAAATCCATAAATATCTCTCTCTACTTACTAGGCCTCCTTTACTATCACTTAATAACGTTTTATTGTGTTTCTTTTAGAGGTCTTGTGCATTTATTGATGTTTCCTAGAGCTGTCACAAATGGCGTCATCTCTTCAAACTCCCCATTTATGGGATGCATATAAATGTGTGCTATCCAGTGTTCTGTGACTGTAACACATACCAGAGAAAGTTAACTTATAAAGAGAAAAGGTTTACCTCACCTTGGAGGGTCTAGTCCATGGGGGATTCCTTGCTCTGTGGTGTTGGGGTTTGTGATGAGACAGCTTTATGGCTGGATTTTGTAGTGAAGTGATGCAGCTCATGTCTTGTCCAGGAGGAGAAAAAGAGACAAAAGAAGAGACAGGGTCCCACAGTCTCCTTCATAAGAAGCCCTCCCACTAGGCTCCCTCTCTTCATTTTTCTGTCATCTCCCAAGAGCACCAAGCTGGATACCAACCTTTTAACAGGGAACTTTGGGTAACCTTTCAGATCCAAAATAGCAACACTTTGTAGCTTTCCTAAATTCTATGATTTCATTAGAAATTTGTAGATTTGGGGGATTTTTCTATATAAGTAATTATACAGATCATAACAATCTCACTGTCTTCATAACATTTTAAGGGTGAATAAAGGTTATGTAAACAGCAAATACCAGTAGTTGCTAGTGAATAAGGGCTCAACAAATTCTTGTGGTCCTTGCCACTCCTAATTTATAGAAGAATTTTCGAAATCATTTTAATCAATTACCTCATATAAGAGAAACAGAGTTCCAGATCAAGTTCACAGTTCATCCGGGTCCTCACACCTGTCTAATGCCAAGGCTGGACCTGGGAGACTTGGGTCTCTGGGGTACAGAAACAAGTGTCCTTTCTCTTAATCACCAACCAGTGATTGTCTGGCATATGAGTCTGCTAATGAGGGTGTTTCCAGGAGCAGAACTTAACTAACTCAGCAGCATGAATTAAGCTCTTTCTGGTATGTTGGGCTTCCCACCCTGCATTTGCATCTCTCAGAGGAAAAACTTCACACCCTGCAACTCAGAGACCTAGAAAATGGCAATGTATTTCATATTTAAATTCTCTAGATTGATGTCATCCCTTCTTGCTAGTGGTGGAGGAGGGGGACAGACCTTAAACTTGCCCACAGAAAGTGACTGGACTTTTTTTCTTTATTAAATTCACTTTCTTTTGAGTAGATATGCAATTAAATAAAAATTCAGGTTTCTCCCTCCAAGGGAGTCTCCTGAGACTCCTGTTCCCAGATGGCGCTGGACCACGGGGAAGCCTGTGGATTCTTATGGTGCATGGTGGGGGCTTTGAATTCATCCTGCCTCTAAGACACAGCAGGTGTCAGATGGGTTGGGGCTGGCCTGGTCGTGGCCTTGAGCATCCAGCCTTGAGACCACTGGCTATCTGGTCCTGTGGGGCCTCCACCTCTAGGCTCCTTCTGGTCCTGCAGATCTTTTGAATTCAGCCTTACCTGGCATCAGTCTCCGTGCTCTGTGATGAAGGCTCTGAGCCGGCCAGCCCACAGCTGCATCCTATGGGGGCGCACGCGAACATTAAGTACTGTTCGGGGCAACAAGGAAGCAGAGGGAGAGGCAGGTCTTCTTTGTGTTCCTGGTGTGACCTCTAGGTAGAACATTCCAGCATGTGGGCTGCTCTTAGACATCTGCTGTGCCACAACTTCTCCCATCTCTGCTCCCTGCAGCCCGCCCCCAGCCACTCAATATTTAGCCAGCAGGACATTGTGTTCCCTCCTGCTTGGGTAGGTCTTCCTTAACTCGATGTCCTCCATCTTCTCTTGGTTCAGCCCATAGGAAATTCCTAAGTCAAGTTGGTCAGACCTGGCTCTTTGAAGACGAAGAGAGTTTTTAGAATCTAGGAATTTCTGGGCCTCTCTCAGGAAAGCCTGATGTTGCAGACCCGTTTCTCTATGAATTCTAAAATAGCAGTTTTGACATGCAAATAGCTTCCAAATGCTGTCCCTGGTCCCCACGGCAACAGCTGGCCTTTGGGTTAGGATTCAGCCTGCAGCATGTAGCGTAGCACATTATCCTCTTGGCCCTGCTGCAGAATGGAGGCAGCTGTTCAGTGAACACAGCAGCCTGCTTTCTTCCTTCCTTAGCCCATCTTGGATGGAAGGAGGGCCGCATGCATCTGTCCTCGGCAGCCTTTCTCTGCTTGGTCACCACATGGCACGCTGTCACTAAATATGATCCTAAAGAATGTCTTCCAGCTTCAACCCTGCAAATCTCCAGTTTGTCCTCCACTCAGGAAAGTGTCAGAACCCATTTCCTCACTTTACTGGAAGAGACAGAGGGCAGATGAGGTTCACTCGTCACCTGACTGCTGCTCCCTGCTGGAGCTGGACTGGAATGCTCCCAGGCATCTTTTTCCTAGGCCCAGTCAATGTGTATTTCCACCTACACATGTGGCTGCTGATGGGTGTGTCCCCATGAGCAGATTGCTGGTACACCCAGGACACTTTCATTAAGCCAACAGCATGAATTAAGCACCCGCAGCCTGCTCAGACTTGTGCAGCTAACAAGTGGCTGAAGCAGGACTTGCATCCAGCAGCGGGGCTCCAGGACCATTTCCTGACCTTGCCTTCATGGAGATAGGTGAGAGGGAGCTGGGTTTGGTATTATATTTTGAATCAGTCATCTTCCTAGTCATTTTCTTTGGAGTCCATGGCGATCGCAAGGGGAGAAAACATCTCCAGTTGTTCCTTGGAGGTTTACCTAGAGGGAGGCTGTTGGTGGTTTTGATCTGACCAGCTCTGGCTTCGGAGTCAGGCACACACCTGCAGACCCCTTGATGACAGTCCTCTGAGTGATGGTGAGGGCTGCTGGTCTTGGGCCATTCACATGCAAATTAGGGAAGATAGACACTCTGTGTGTGTGTGTGTGTGTGTGTGTGTGCACGCGCACAGGCTCGCGTGTGTGCATGTGTGTATGTGTTTGTATGGGGGATTTGAACCCAGAGTCTCCTCACTGAACTATATCCCCAGGCTTTTTTATTTTGAAGCAAGGTTTTGCTAAGTTTTTTTTTTTTTTTTTTCTGGTACCTTGAGCTTCCCAGGCAGGTGCTTAAGCCATTGAGCCATAACCCCGGCCCTTTCATGAGGCTGGCTGGGTTTCAATTTGCAGTCCTCCTGCCCCAGACTCCCAGTGTGTTGGGACCCTAAGCCTGTGTCACCATGCCCGGCTCGATACTTCATGTTCTGTGCTTGTTGCATTTCTGTGTTTTCGTTGCTCTTTAAGCCCTTTAGGGGCTGAGGAGGTGGCTCAGTGGAATAAGCGCCTGCCTAGCAAGTGCAAGGTCCTGAGTTCAATCCCTGGTATGGCAAACAACAACAACAACAAAACACACACACACACACACACACACACCCTTTAAGTGAGAGCATGCAAGGGGAATGCTTATGCTCCCGACTTATCCTTTTGGGGGTCTGGCTTGACTCTGAGGTGGAGGGGTGTGAAGAGCTATGAGGGGTTCAGAGCCCCAGGAGCAGACCTCCTTGCTGGGGGGCTCTCCTTATCCCACTCCTAGGAGCAGGCGTCCCTATGGGGAGCCATGGGGCAGGGAAACTTGACACAAAAACACCTAGCAGCATGGGCAGTACCGACTTCCACCAGGTTTTCTTCCGTTTCCAGCACAGAAATGCAAATTCACCAGTCAGTCTTTCACCAGCCTTGCCCATCCTGTTTGGCTGCTTTTCCTGGCTCAGCCCCAGCCTCATCCTGGGGACTCTGTCTTTGCCCTGAGGCTGACAGCTGGCTGCAGAGTCGAGGCTCCCAGCAGCGGGGAGCAGACTCTCCTACGTGCGTGTGAGATCCAGCTCCAGAGTGCCCTTGCTCCTACCGCACCCCACCTGGTGCAGAAGAGGGGGGCCCGAGGGAGCCCAGCAGGCGCAGCAGGGGCCTGAGCCTTCCCTGCTGGCTGCCCTGCCCTGGAGGAGGCTGACTCAGTGGCCAGGGGCCTGTGGCCGCGCTAATGTGGGGCAACCTCGCGGGGTCTCTAGGTGTCTGCCGAATGCCAGTCATTGTGCTGCGTGCTCACCTGTGTCTCTCAAATGTCACCTAATCCTGAGAATCCTTGGGCCAAAAAAGCAGAAGAGACAAGAGAAGAGAAAATAAGAGAAGGAAAGACAAGGCTGGCCTGGGTTAACACTGTGGTTTCTTTTTGCAAGGCAAAACCCATCTGACATAGATCCATGCAAACAAATCTTAAGACTTAAACTGCGCTTCAAATTAGATATTTATCGCCAAGAGAGACATTCATCTATCTCCCACTATTTACGCATTTTAGAAAAGAATGCCTCCAACACATACAAACATAGACTATTGTGTATTTCCATTATACATCCACCCCTTGACTTCAACAGAGATCCATTTATAAGGTTAAAAAGTTTCCCTGTATGCACATCCTTTTTGCCTATGGTTTCAATTATTCTTAATGTCGTTTGAAGCCTATTTTGTTGGCAATCTAACCTTGATCCGAGGAGCTGTCAGAAGTTGAGCTATCAGGAGACTCTTGGGTTCTGGGAGGAAATGAGTCTACCCTCTGGTCTAGAGCCTTCAGAGAGGATTGTGTGGCTGCACCCGCCCTCTGTCTGGATTTTTGCCCACCTGTCCCTCTTATACATGGACTATCTTTACTCATGGCTGCAGAGAAATCTTCAACTGCAATGAAGGCAGGGCTGAAAGAGAGCCACTGTCCACTGTCCCAGCAAGTGACAGGGCTAGTGAGTGTCAAGAGGTCTCTGAGAGAGAAGATAGCTGCTGAAGCACAAGGTCCCTTGACATCTAGATGCCACTGACTGGCTGCTCCCTGATGGGACTTGGCTATCTACAGAAATGTCCTAGGAGTTGATACGAATCCCCAGTATGCTGTGACTCCATTTGTAATAGTCAGGAGGTAGGAGGTCCGCCCCTAGGCAAGCTCTAGCCCAAGAGCTACCTGACTTTGTACCGACGTTTGGATGGAGGATGACAGTGCGCTATTTTCCAAGGGTCCCGGAGGATGTGGTGAAAGCTGTCTCTGTGGGTGTTGGCCTGGGTTGTGGGTGTGGAAGGCAAGACTCTAGGGAGTTGGCTCTTCGCTCCCCAGTCAAGTGTTTTTGAGGCTTCTTCTCTCTTTACAGTCAGAGAAGTGTGTCTGAAAGCTACAGTCTCCCAGTGTCCCCCAAAGAATTACCTTGCCCTCTACAATTACGTTAGAGCTAAATGTCGCAGCTTGAGTTAGAGCGATTGTAATCTGTGAGTGTTTTTCTCAAGTTCAGATGTCTAATAGTCATGTTCTTTCTGAGGGAGTGTTACCGGTTTCATGAATTCGCGCTCTGTATTTCATTAGCATTCTTCTAGCAAAACACGATTCTGAGTCATTTCTGAAATATCTGCTCTCGCCTGCAAGTTGTTTCTCAGTTTTTATAAAAATTGCCTTTTCTACTTACTGGCAAGAAAAGTTTAATACCACAGGAGCCTAAAATGGGTATGCCGAGAAAACACACCACTCACGTAAGAGCGGGGATCGAAGCGGCATTTCCTTGTCCGGCCACAGCTTTGATCCGGCTGGTCTCTGCTGAGAGGCCGAGAACGGAGACAGGGAGTCTGAGTGCTGAAGGTGAAGTTCCTCAGGGTGGATGGGTGTGCACTGCCATGGCTTGCTCAGGATTTTAGGCCAGAATGAGGTTCCGACGCTCTCAGAGGACACTGAATGACCGACCAGAAACGGGAAATTGGAACCCATAGTAATAAACTGCTTTGTGAATCACAGTGAGAGAGCATCGGAGTTCCCGCCTCAGCACAGTTTTGACCCCACACATGCATAGTCACTAAAGGTGGCTCTGTCCCAACCTGTGCCCCATACCAAGGGGATACTTTTTTCAGGATGAGCAAAACAAAAATGTTTTTCACTGTACCTGCTACTAATGTGGGATTTTTTTTTTTCAGTGAAAGCCTTCTGTGTCACTATGCCACTCTGTCTAGTTCCTATAAAAATCTCCCAAATGGCCCTTTAGATACCGACCCAAGGAGTCCCAGTGGTCTTGTCTGTGTGCCTACCTGCCCCTTCCAGGAACTCCCACAATGATGCCGCAGGCCTGGGCCTCTGTTCAAAGGGATGGCTTGTACGAGGCTTGCTTTTCAAGGACATGCAGGGAAGGCCCTACTTCCACGCCTCTGCTCAATCCCAGGTCCAAGGGACACAAGTCTTCTGCCCCCAGGAGGCCCAGCCATTCTGTGAAGTGTGAAGGCCCTGTGGAGCTTAGTTCCCTTCTGTAGAGATGGCTGTAATGACCAGAGCTCAGTGCATGGCCACGATGGCCACTGTCTCAGCTACTCTTCTCTTGTTGCTGGGGCAAAATACCCAGGAAGGAAAGGTTTATTTAGCTCACAGTTAGTGGAGCTTTCATTCCATACTCAGCTGGCTCCAAGGCAGAGCAACACATGGCAGAGGGCAGCAGTACATGGTGGCGGAAAACAGCAAAGAGCAAAGGGAGGGGCAGCAGCTCTGGCTGCTGGCAAGCCTCCCTCCTCTCCTTATATTGTATGCAGATTACCCACCCCAGGACAGGGGTAGCACTGACACCCATAATCCCCCCATTGGATCATGAATTAATCACAAATTCTAGAAGCTGCTCCATTGACTACATGAGGCTGTGGGGGGACACCTAGATACAAATTGTAGCAGCTACCCAGGAACTTCCAGAAAATTCTGGTTCACTGCAGTCACTGGAAGAATACGAAGGGATTTGCTTTCCATGGCTCTCCTCTCTGAAGGGAGGCACAGGGTCCTGAGGCCAAGAACAGAGGTGGGACCTGAAGACTGTGTTCCTGGGTGGCCTCCAGTTCCTTTCTGCGCAAGACAGAGGTCTTGGGCTGCTGTGGGAAAGTGGGTGTGACTCTGGGAAGTGTCACAGGTTGGTTAGTCTCTTATCCCTGAGTCACTGACGGAAGTTAGAGGGAGCCACTGAGGCTGCCAGCGATGGGCACTGAGGGCCCTATTTTCTCACTGTTCAGTAGGACCAAGAGCGGATAGAAGGTAGGGTGCTGCCCTAGAGGAGGTACAGGGCCCCCCACAACAAGATTAGCTCAGGAAGCAGATTCCCCTTCACTCTGATCCCACTGTGGCCATGGGCCCCTCTCACCTGAAGAGTGACGCCTCTGTCAGCCTGGCTGTCTGCCACTCACTGACACTTTCAGGGAAGGGGCCTGGGTTCCTCTGGTTGAGGCCTCTCAGCTGCATGAGTCAGCACCAGGGTGGAGGCCACAGCCCAAGCCAAATAGCAGAGCGGGGACAAGTGACATCCTCCCTCCCCACAGGAATTGATGGGACCCATGGGAGAAGTAGAATAATTCTAACCAGGTCTAAGTCAGATGCACAGATTGGGTCTTATCCATATTTTAGAAAATAAATATCCTTAAGCATGTTTCTCTGGTGTCATTAGTTATTGTTCGATCAGGCACCTATAACAGGTACTAAGTCTGTGTCTTAATGAACTGAACTGGGGGTTTTGCTGACCCACAGGGGACTGGCGCAACAGCTGCCCATGCAGGATAACTGGGCAGCAGGCTGCTCCTGAGCACCATTGGATTACTTGCCCCAGAGGTGATGCACAGCCCACAGGGTTGATCAAAGAAGGACGGGGACCCAAGGAAGTTTGCTGAGCAGTAGAACACTTTTGAACATAGTTCTTTCTTTGATGGCTTTGCTCACTACCTTAATTCTCTGGGTCTGGGCATCAGGCTCACAGCCATTGCTTGGGAACAGTTTGTTAAGTGAGTGTTTCGAAGCACACAAGGGCCATGTCTGTGGGGTAGACAGTAGGTGTCCGTAGGATTAGATTAGTGACTGCTCTCGACCTGCCTTGCCTGAAAGCAAGAGTTCCTAGGACAGGAACTGCAAAGACCTAAGTACAGGGGGCACGTGCTGCAATGACAGTACAGGGACAGAAAAGAGGTGCCAGGCTCAACCAGCTATATCTTTAGCAAGTGAACCTTTCGGAGGCACCCTCGCATGAACTATCCAATCCTGTGTTTCTTGCGCGTGCCCCGAATCAAGGAGCCTCAGTATCCAAATTTTTCAAGGAGACTGCTGTGTCATCATCAGTGCTTTTGAGAAGGGACTCGTTTCCCATAGCTACCCAAGTGCCCTTGCTTTCAAGTTCAAACCAGAAAGTAGCAGAGTGATTGTTCTCCAGGCAGATCCGGTGCAGAGTAACCACAAATGCCAGTCCCTGCGATGGTTTCTAATTGAATCTGACTTTCTTCGTTAACGCCTGTCCTTGCCCCCAGCAGCAAACTGACAACTAGGACTTGCCTTTGTGAGGTGAACCGATGGAGCTGATAACCAACAGCTTGTATTAATTTTTCCTGATAATCTCACGGTACTTTTAATGAGATCGGCGGCAAACATGCCATTTCTGGGGCAAGTTAATTTGTCCTTGCGAAACAGGGTGTCAGCAATTTTTATTTCCTTTGTGTCTGACGTCTAACAGGCTGGGTTTTCACTGACAACTGCTGTGACCTCGTATTTTCGGCTGCACTGCAGGGAGGACAAGATTTTGCCAAGAGCAATAAAATCAGCACAACCCAAATTGAAGCAGGTGGTCACCATTTGGAAAGGGGCATGCTGAGAGTTTCCACACTGTTTGCCATAGTGAAGCGGGTTGTCACGGAGCAAAGGGCCAATGACATTTTGAAGTAGGCAGCCAGGTAGTTGCCAGCACACACGAAACCTGGCCATGCAGAGATAGAGGCTGCAAGCAACCTGATCCCCTCCTTTGCCTATATTCACATACTGCAGTGAGTAATTAAGAAAATTGCCCCCCACCATTCTCTCATTTCCAAGTGCTTCTTGCCTTCGCACCCTTCAGATATATCAATTCACCTTTCTATCACGGCCCCAAATGTTTTAATCACAATATCCTGCGTTAGACAAGCCTTCATCTTTTTCTCCATGTGTGTCTTACATTTTCTCCTTTAATAAAAGCTTAGGATGATATTTTTCACTAGGAAGTTCATAGCATCACATTGAAAATGAACTTTCTCTTTTTCAAGCTGGACACAGAGGAGCCTGCAGCAGAATCCACCAGCGCAGGTTGAGATCGTAACAGCGCAATAGTTTCAGTAGGACATTGCCAGCTTTGCAGAAATGCCAGGTGGGCTTAACAGATTTCTTTCTTTCTTCTGTTCACCAAGAAACCTGTTAAAAACAAGGGAGGCCAGGTGTGGTAGCGCACACTTGTAATCCCAGCACTCCAGAGGCAGAGGCAGGAGAATTGCTGCGAGTTTGAGACCAGTCTGGGCTACATAGTGAGCTCAAGGCCGGCCTGAACTACACTGTGAGAACTGTCTGGAAAAGAAAAGGAGAAGAAGGTAAGGAGGCCGCCTCCAGAGCGTCTCCATCCGGTTAGGGGTTAGCATCACTGACATGCCTGGCCGGGAACATGACAGGCCTGCTGCAACTCAGCAAGAGGTGGTGAGGCTAGGAGCCTGCAGCGCTGTGCGACAGGGCCAAGTCCCCTTCTTTTCAACTTGTGATTGGCAGCTGGGGGCAGCGGGTAGGTGACAACTGTGCCTGCAGAGGAGCTCCGCTTCCACTGAGCCACAGTCTATTTTATTATCTTACTTGGTGTGAGAAGAAGCAAACCACTGGGGATTGATTGTCAGGCACGAAGCTCAGGACCCGTTGTAGCTCAGGAAACGCGGGGTAGTTAGTGAGCAGATGTTTTCAATGCTGGCATGGGCGTTTAAGCTGAATGGCACCTGTGACCCTACTCGGACACAGGTCTTTGCTGTGTCATACAGCCCGTGTGTGCTCCAGGCTGACGTCCCTATGCATCTGTTCATTAGCAATTCTGGCTCTGAAGAAGGTTGGTTTTTTTTTTTTAACATTTAAAAAAATTGGCCAGGGAGATGGCTCAGTAGGATAAGCGCTTGACTGGCAAACGCAAGGATCTGAGTTCAAT